>JAQZBX010099295.1:0-11490 GCA_029593785.1 Cabassous unicinctus
TTTTTTTAAAGATTTTATTTATTTTTTATTTTTTTATTTATCCCCACCCCCACCGCTTGTGCTGCCGTGTCCATTCGCTGCGTGTCCTCTCTGTGGCCGCTTATCTCCCCCCTGCTGTGAGGTCCTGCCGCATCAGCCCACGGCGCCGCGCGAGCCAGCCTGCCCTCACAAGGAGGCGCCCGGAAGCGAACCCCGGGCCTCTCATATGGTAAACGGGTGCTCTATCCATTGCGCCACACCCGCTTCCTGCCGTGAGGTTGCTGCATCAGCCCACCGCACCGCCCAGGCCGGCGTGCCCTCACAAGGAGGCCCCGGGACGTGAACCCGGGCCTCCCACATGGCAAACGGGGGCCCCATCCACTGAGCCACACCTGCTTCCCCCCACTCCACTTTTAATTGAGGCGGGCCTTTGATACCATATGGCTGATGGATGGGACTCTCTTACTTGCAGTTGTGACACTCTTGATTCCTTGGCATGTTGTTTGTCCATCATCTCCTCCTTGTTAATTGTCCTGGGTGAGTCCAATGAACTGGAGACTAAGTGTTGCAACTCTTGAGATTCAGGGCCCAGCTGGCACATGGATAGCCCTAAGATTTAAGTCTCTCGGACATACACCTACCAACTCTAGTACTAATTATAGGTTCAAATAGAAGGACAGAAGAGCTATGTGTAGGGAAACCACAGCTGAGTCCAACTCTGTCACACTAGGGAACATAAACTCCAAAGTAGGGCCCACTGGCAAGGGACCAAACTTCTGAGCTATCAGCCCTTACTATAGTGTCTGGATGTCTCCATAGCCCTCAGGAGCCCCTCTATTTGGGTCAGTATCTACTTTGGCTGTCAATGAGATCCTGCTGAGATGTGCATACACGTTACCTCTGGTATGACCTGCTGACTCACTTTGAAGTCTCTAAGCTATATAAACTCATTTGTCTTTACCTTTCCCCCCTTTTGGTCAAGGTATTCTTTTTTTCCAGTTGCATTGCTTATTGGTACTTGGTAGCAATCCCTCGGTACCAGGGAGGCTCATCCCCAGGAGTCATGTCCCATGCTGGGGGGAAGTTATTGCATTAATATGCTGAGTTCAGCTTAGAGAGAGGCCATATTTGAGCAACAGGGAGGTTCCCAGTAGGTAACTCTTAGGCACCCTACAAAACTAGGCTAAGTTTCAATTTCAAGAGCAAAGGCTCATAAGCATAGTCATAAATATCAAGGGCCCATCAATGGGCCATCCTCTTTCACTAGTCATTGCCTCTGTACTTGGGGGATTCTTGCTATTCCATTAGAGAATGTGGCAGGGCTCCCCAGGATGGGAATTTGATACTTTTTTTGGTTATTGTGTTAATCTCCACCCACTATGA
This sequence comes from Cabassous unicinctus, assembly GCA_029593785.1. Lineage (NCBI taxonomy): Eukaryota > Metazoa > Chordata > Mammalia > Cingulata > Chlamyphoridae > Cabassous > Cabassous unicinctus. Next base: position 1,363 of record JAQZBX010099295.1, read on the forward strand.
CAATGCCCCACGAACATTTGAACACATTTATGTGTCTTATATGTATGCCCAGGTGAACTTCCTCCCATGTATCACCCATCACTGATACCCCAAACCAATGATCTTCTCCTGCCACAATTGAATCCTTCTGTGATCCAAAACTTCTTCAAAAATGAAGCCAATAAAATAGCCAAATATAATTAATAAGAAAATGAAATAATAATGATAGTTTTAATCATAAGAAATAAAATATTTTTTAAAAATTTAAAAAATAAAATTTAAAAGTTGGGATATTAAAAGATAATGAAAAAATATTTAAATTTTTTTTTGATATTTTGCATTTCATCACTGTAAGATCTATTGTCCTGTATGTACAGTGACATTATTTTCTTCTATTTATTCCCCTAGTATCTTATTTTTTTTTCATTTTGTCTTCAAAGTACTTTTAAGTCATAGTAAAGTCACATACAGAATACAGGGGACTCCCATATACCCAACATCCTCCCCCTTTTCTCTCTTCCTATATTAATAACTTTTTTATATGTGGGTGATACATTTGTTACAACTGATGTACAAATATTGAAACATAGCTACTAACCATGGTCAATTACATTTTGGACCATACATTTTTTATAAATATTTGATGAAATTTAACTTGTCCTGTATCCATCATTGCAAGATTATATAGAATACTTCCATTGCCCCCAAAATGCCCCCTGTTCCTTCTATTCCTCCCTCCCCCTTCCCTTGGGGCCCAGGGGGACCACCAGGCTTCACTCCTTGAAGGACAAGATTCCTAGGTACTTGCAACAATGCTGAGGATTTGACACACTGGTCTGTCCTCCCCTATTAGGCACCACCCATGTTCTCCAGAGACTCCTGCCTCACTGAGAACATAGTGGGCTTCCCCAAGATGGGAGTCAAACACCTTCCCACTCATTATGTGGGTCTTTACCCACTTATACAACACACTATGACAAAATGATCACTCGCACACTCCCTAGAAGCCTGTCCCAGGTATACCCTTTCCCAAATGGCCCCCCCCCCACCATCCAATACCCTAAGCCAGTAACCCTTCCTTATCATATTGCTTAAAGAGCTTTCCAAACATTGTAGTTCCAAGCACATACCCACCAATCCCCAGTGTTTACGTGCTCCCTTTCCCAATGCTCCCCCAAGTTCCATGGACCATTCAACCCTCCCTCCTCACCCTACCCCCCTGTCAGACCTGCACCACCCAACCCAATAGTATCACTACACCCCTGCCATGTCCCTTCACTGCACAACTACACACTTCCACCCTATCATAGATGTCACCTATGTGGGTGTTGGCTCACAACCCTCTTCTCACTTTCTATTTCCTGTAAACCTATCTTCCAGACTCTAGCTCTGTGAGTCTGCTCAATTTGCTTAATTTATATCAGTGAGGTCATGTAATATTTGTCCTTCAATGCCTGGCTTGCTTCACTCAACATAAGGTCCTCAAGATTCATCCATGTTATCCCCAGTGTTAGTACTGTATTCCTTCTTAAAGCTGAGTAATATTCCATTGTAGGTATATGCCACATTTTGTTTATCCATTCATCTGTTGATGGGCATTTGGGCTGATTATAACTTGGCAATAGTGAATAATGCCACTATGAACATTGATATGCATATATCTGTTCATGTCTTTGCTTTCAATTCTTCTGGGTATATACCCAGCAGTGGAATTGCTGGATCACATGGCAGATCTATAGTTAGTTGTATGAGGAAATGCCAAACTGTCCTCCACAATGCTGAGCTACATCCACTTCCACCTAATTGAGTTTTTTTTATTTTTGCATTTTTAATGACTTAAAATATTTTCTTGATTTTTGCATTTTTAATGGCTTACACAAAATATTTTTTATTTTTGCATTTTTAATGACAAACAAAACATTTTTTGATTTTTACATTTTTAATGACTTAAATTTTTATTTTTCTAATTGAGTTTTAATTACCCCATCTGTTCTTCCTATTAAGCCTGAGGATTTGGGATGATAGGCACAATGAAAATGTTGCAAAATGGACCATATTTTGCATATTGTTTTCATAATTTGTCTTGTAAAGTAGGTTATTCTTTTACTGTGAAGTTCTGAGGGAATTCCGCAATTTAGAGTTACTCTTTCTAATAATATCTTTACAATGGTAGCTGCAGTAGCTTGTCTACAGGGAAAGGATTCAGCCCAAAGGGAATCATTATTAACACATATTTATAGCCTTGGAAGAGCTAATTGAATAAAGTCCAACTGCCAAATTTCAAAAAAAGTCCAGTAGATAAGGGAAAATGTCACTGAGAGCTATGGAAAGGTTTTCCTGGATTGTGCTTGGAACAAATTAAACAATTGTAATATATTTTTATATCTATTTTAAGAGGTGATTTCCAGAAAATTTGCTTTACTCAGCTTGCTTTTTATCAGTATTCCAGTGAGACATATTATGAATAATTTCCAAAAAATTTTCTGGAGGCAAGTAGGGAGGACTAGTTTACCATTAGGGCTAAATCACAATTTAAGTGCAGGCTTATAATAGCAGCCAGCATCTTCCCCGTTTTTCTATCTCCTCAGGAAGGGTATTTTGTTGAACCTCATGGAATAATTTTTTTAAATATTTCCAGTAGAGTTATTTGGTTCAAAAGTGATTATAGGAAACAGGAATGGGACTAGAATTTATCTCTGCATTATTTTGCAGCTGTTTTTGCCACGTGGTTGCCAGTGCTTTCCTCTGCATTTGCCCTAGAATGACCAGGAATTTTAATTATAGCCAAAGCCTTTGGTAACAGTATAGCATCCAGCAATTCTGTAACATAAAAGCTGCTTTTAAAATATTTTTTCTCCAGCATTGGAGTTAAAAAAAATTTTTTTTTTGTTTCTGTAACATCCCAAAATCATGAAAACCTCTAAAGTCATACTGATTCTGCAAGTATACAGGTTCTTGTGAGGGCAAGAATTTCACTTTGCTGGGCTGATTTAAGATAAGGTAAAGAATTTGCTTCTATTGTTTTTGTGGTTAGAGGTAACAGCAAATCCAAGCAATAGCTTCCTGGGTTATCTTTAGGAACTATGTGTAAATCAGATAATATCTGCATTATCAATTGGGGTTTCTTGTAAATCTATTCAAGGGATTAATAATTAGTTAAAGCTATGCAGTCCTGAGGAGTTTTGTCAGAAATAATAGGAAGTAAAGTTGTGAAAATGAGCAAAAGAGACATTGATAGGGGAAAGTAAGAAAATTTTGTAAGAAGTTAATCTGTTGGTAGAGAGGGCTTCAATAGTTAAGTTAATAGTTAAGGGAGTTAGTTAATAGTTAAGTTCAATAGTTAAGGGAGATCCCATAATTAATTCTTCAATTGATTCTAAAAGTTGTGCCATTGTAGTAATGAGCCTTATGCAAGTGGGAAGTCTCCTGGCTATGGTATCCAATTGCTGGCTATAATATCCTAGAGGCTTATGTTGGTTTTTCTGCTTTTGGGTAAGGTAACCTAAGGTGTTTCCTTCTTGCTCATGAGCAAAGAGAAAAAAAGGGTAATTTGTAATTAGGTTGTCCCAGAGTGGACAATAAAACTGAGCAAACCATGCTTTATTTTCTTAAAGGAATTTTGACTAGTTTCATCCCACATAATGGGCTCAATTTTTTTTCGCTTTAAGCAAGGCATAAAAAGGTTGAGCCATCAAAGAAAAATTAGGAATCCAATTTCTACAATATCCTGCAAAGCTTAAAAATCCTTTAAATTGACATTTGGTTTTGTATATAAGGAAAGTTCAAATGCTTTGGATTTGGTTAAGGTCTAGGAGGAGGCCCTGGATACAAGAAGAGATGGGGCAGAAATTGAGTGGCCTGTATCACTAGGTGATGTGTGGACCATTAATGGATTGGAATAGTATCTAAAAGAGGGTGGTGTTTAAATTTTATTTCTTCGACTGAAAGGACAGGAATACATATGGGACTTAATTCCTTATCCTGGTCTATTGAATCTGGTTCTAAGAGTTCCAAATTAATTTCCCCCTTTTGGGAGAAAGATACATGTGCTTGGAATAATCCAAGGAAATCTCTTCCCAGAAGGTGAGTTGGGGTAGAGGGGACTAATAAAAATTGATGAGTGCCTTGTAAAGGTCCTAACTGAAAGGGAATTGGGGTAATTCAAGACAGTCATGAGTTTGCTGGAGACTCCCCCCATTTGAATTGTTTCTGTACTCCTGAGGAGGGTTTAATGAGGGTGGCCATAGCATCTATTAGAGTCCATATGCCCTCGTTTCCAATTGTCAGATCTATTTTGCCAAAAGATGTGACAAGGACAATTGGAAAAGCTTCTGCCACTTTCCAGGACAGTCCTAGCAATCACCTCGAAAGGCACTTTGCTTCTCAGATGGTAAAGAGCATTAGGCTGTTTTGGGGTAGTTTGGGGCAGTCTCTTTTCTAATTTCCAGGTTGCTAGTAGTAATTACAAGTACTGGTATCCTCAACCCCACTGTCTAGATGGTTTATTGGATCTTATTTAGCTGCTGTTCTAGCTTGGGAGAATTTCATTTTCTCAGCCTTTTTAAAGATGTGATCTAATTGATCTGTAAGATTTATTTAAATCATTAAGTTTCATCATAGTCTAATTTAGTTGTTTATATTTTAGAGTAGTGCTTAGTTCTTCTAAAAGGCCATGAATGAAAGTAGAATTAAATAGGGTAGAGGTTTTGGAGTTAATATGGTCAAGACCTGAGAATTGTTTAAAGATATCGCCCCCACCCCAAGCCTGTTATAATATTCATATATGGGCTCATCGAGTTTCTAGGTATATTAAATTTTTCTCCAATCAATAATTTGAGGGAAGCGGGTGTGGCTCAACCGTTAGAGCCCCCGTTTGCCATGCGGGAGGCCCCGGGTTTGCTTCCCGGGGCCTCCTTGTGGGAGCCGGCCGGCCCGCGCGGTGCGGTGGGCTGATGCGGCGGGACCTCACAGCAAGGGGGAGATGGGTGGACTCGGAGGAAACACACAGCGAGTGGACACAGTGGAGCGCAGGCAGCAGGGGGCGGGATAAATAAATAAATAAATAAATCTTTAAAAAATAATAATAATAATAATTTGAAGAAAAATTTAGGTATGACCTTATAACTTTCCTTAGCTAGCTCAAATGCTTCAGTGTTGTCAGTAGCTCTTCATTTGAAAAGTTATTTAAGGAATTTTTCTAATTAGCTTTGTCTATCCAGATTTTGGCATAACCTTCACCAGCAGTCATGTAAATTAATTGGTAAAAGTCTGAGCATCCAGTCTTTTAAGTCCGAATGAGAAGACTGAATTCTTTTGTAAAACCCACTTGGCCTTCAATAGGATTTTGAGAAATCTTATCACTGTAGAAGAGTTAGGCTAAGCTAGGACATAAAAGAAGAAGACAGGAGGAGTTTAAAGGAAGGTTAAAACAGTCAGAGTCAGAAGTTTCTGATAATTTTTTAAGTTTGTTAGTGTACTTAGATAAATCTTTATTAGTTTTTGTTAATTTAGTATTCATTTCTTAAAGATAAACAATTTTAGCATTAGTTATACCTTTGGAAGCTCCCAGGTACCAGTTGAAATAAGTATCTCATTTCAGTTACTTAGTTTTAGAGCCTCTATTTTCTAGTTAAATATACCAATTTAGGCATATCAAAAGATCCCCATTGTGGCCAATATAATTCAAGATTTTCTCTAGTGTGCCAGGTCCAGTGGGATAAGATTTTACATAAGGATGGACCATAATTTTTGTACAAGAAACCAGCTGGTGTGCTAAGTGGCAATGCACCATTATTTTTTTTTTTCCCCAGATGTATTGGAACCCATTCTTTTAGTTAGTTCTGTTTGTGAACAATCCTAAAGCCTAAGCCTGAGAGGAATTGTCTGGGTTTAGGGCACTGTATCTTTCAAGGGAAACTTTTTTTTTTTTAAATAAAATTTTATTGAAATAGACCATTCATATGTGAACAATAAGTGTATAGTAAAATTTGTGAACTTAAAAAACAAATATGCATATCATCATAAAGGGCTCCCATACATCACTCCACCACCAATACCTTGCGTTGTTCTGAAACATTTGTTACAAACCATGAAAGATCATTGTCAAAAGGAGGCAGGTTAGTATAAGGAAAAGAGGGAAGACCTGGCAGACCTGGCAGAAAACATGGCCATGAGACCCCACCCCAGAAACTTCTTGAGGAATCCTGTGAGACCCTGGCCATGAGATACCATTTGGAACTTTTTCCAGGGTCAGGGAGAAGCCCTGGATAATCCCAAACAGGCCTTCTCATTGGACCCCTGAGAACTAACAGGCGAGGATGGTAAGGCAACCAATCAGAACAGCAAACAGCTGGAGCCCCTCCCCAACATTATGAAGGGGGAGGAGTAAAAGTTTTAAAAGGCCTAACCTGGGGCCTCCAAGTGTGCGACTCATCCTGCACCATGACTGCATCCATGTCTAAGACCGTGTACTCTTTTCTTGTTTCTTAATAAACTCTTTACTCCCTTGCTTACCTTATGGCATACCCTTAAATTCTTTTATGTAACATAAGCCAAGAACCTAGAAGCCCAGAACCCAGACCCTTCCACCAATAAAAATATTACTATTAACTATAACCCATACCTTACATTTGGTGTGTTTTTCTTCCAACCCACCCAGTTATTAACACCCTGTATTAGTATTATACATTTGTTATAGTTCATGCAAAAACATTCTCATATTTGTTCTGTTAACCACAGTCCATCTTCCATCACTAGATTCCCTGTGTTATACAGTCCTGTGTTTTGTACAATCCATCCAAAGTGCACGCACAGTGGCTCTCATTTTCATCACAGGGTTGTGCTGTCATCATCTCAGTCAATTTTAAAATTTTTTCATTACTCCAAGAGGAAGAATGAGATACTTGTTTTAAATGGTGGATAGCCTGTGGTCTAGGTTGTCTGACCCATGACAAGGTGTCCCTAGTTGTATGGAAATTTTCTTGAGGGTGGCAGGCAACCTTGTGTCAATCTAGCACATCTGTGACCACCTTATCCTTTCATGGGAGTCTTGTTCTTCAGGAGCCAAGGCTTCTCATCAAAAGGCAGCGAGCACTCTAATAGCATTTAAATAAAAGTCCTGTGCCCACCAACATAATTTTTTTTCTTTTTTTTTCAAAGGAGATACCAGAGATTGAACCCAGGACCTTGTACATGGGAAGTAGGCACTCAGCCACTGAGCTACACCTGCTCCCCCAAAATAATTTTTTGATTGCTCACAGTCAGAACAAAGGTCAAATTGATTGTTAGAGAGCTGTTCCTCCACAGAAGAGAGGTCATTACCAAAGTGGGAATTTTTGAAATCCCATCTGAGAACTCACTAGCCAAGAAAATTTTCCTTGTATACCAAAAAGGGCAACCACAAGCCTGAAAGAAGTCTGAAATGAAAGAACCAAAGTTCAGCACAAACTGGACTGGTGGTACCAGTTCAGACCAAAGAACCAAAGTTCAAAATGCCCTTTACCAGATGACCCAAAGAAAGGCTAGAACTTCAACCCAAAAGAGGGAGGTTTGGAGCCTAGAGTACTCACCAACTTAGCTCAAAGGGCTCTTGCTGGTACCACGCTTGTATCCAACATTGGCCCCAGAGTCAGGTTGGTGGTGGCTTCAGATCCCACTTCTGACACCATGCAATGTCAACAGAGAAATAATAAAGCTGCAAGGTAACAAAGATATTTATTTGTGGTCTTAGAATTGCAATTTGGGGAGCACAGATTCAAGCAGCAATACAAATGGTGTTCTGTCTTGGCATTTCTAGGCAAGGGTTTTTAAAGGAAGGGATTAGATAAGTTGTTTGGGTTGGCAGACATTTGGAGTACTCCAAATGTCCTTCAAGTCAATAGTTTACTGAATTCTTTATCTTATGGTTTGATTTTTTAATGGCATCTGGATGTCTTCAGGGTTTTGAGGAACATTGTTGCCTGAGGCTTTGTGTACTTTGGCAATTTGTGATATATGGCTGAGACCTGCATCAGAGTAACTGCCAGAATAACCTCCTGACTCCATCTCCTGACTCCATTTTAAATCTCTTAGCCATAGAACTCTATTATGCTTTATTTCTTTTATCACAACAGAAAACAAGGTTAATTCCTGATCCCTCCCATATCCCTTCAGATACTTGAATATGATTTTCCAATTGTCTGATTTTCATTTTTTTTTTCCTCCAGGCTTTCTTTGTAAAGAGAGTACTTTAAAAAATATATTGGCAAATGACCTAGAGGTGGGGAAAGAAAATGTGTATTATTTACTTTCTCTGAGCCTCAGTTTTCTCATCCGTAAAATGAGGATAATTATGCCCAACATGTGACTGAAAACTTGAGATATTGTGTCACTTATCTAGAGTGCAGTAAATTTGTGTTTGTATTAATAACACCAAATAACTTTAACTGTATGCATATACCTACCAGGCACTCTTCTAAATGCTTAACATTAATTCATTTACCTTCATAAACAGCTCTGTGAGGTGGGTACTATGATTATTCCCATTCTACAGATGAGGAAACAGAGGCACAGAGGTTAAGTAACTTGTCCAAGGTCACACAGCTCGTAAGTGGTAGTGCTGGGAACAGATCTGAGACAGTGTGTCTCCAGAATCCTTGCATATAATTATTATATGCTAATGCTTTCCTGGTTGGTTGCCATTTTTATATAGGAGAATCTGAGAGGGGAAGAAGAGGCAAATGGTTCAGAAGGTGAAGGGTAACTTAGAGACTGATCTTTGTCCTGTGGTATCATCTACTATGTTAAATAATTGCCTACACCTTGAAATTCAGTCACTCAGGTTCATGATCTACTTATCTGCTCTCAAAAGGAGCTTCCTTGTTCCCTGGTTGCAGCCCCCCATCCATCTGGTCCACTACTCACGTCTTCTGGTTCTATTTATATCTCATTGTGTGGTTCTTGACAGCAAATGTTAATGTTTTTGCCTCAACACATCATTTGTTAGTTTCCTACTCTGGCTCAAGTCACAGTGGCTCAAGTCAGCCAAAGGGGTGCTAATGTGAAATACCAAAAATGGGTTGGTCTTTATAAAGGGTATTTATTTGGGGTAGAAGTCCACAGATACCAGGCCATAAAGTGTTATGTTTCTTCTCTCACCACAGTCCATTGCCACGTGTTAGAGCAAGACAGCTGCTGGCATTTGCCAGGGTTCAGGCTTCTTGGGTTCCTCTCTTCCTGGGGCTGCGTTTCTCTCCGGGCTTAGCTCCTGTTTCCTCCACAAGGTCAGCTGTAGGCGATCAGGCGAACGGTTCACTTCTCTTCTCCTGGGGCCTTCTTTGCAACATCAAAGCTGCTTCTCAAAGACTGCTTCAACTCTGTTCTTTGCCTTGCCTTTTATATTCGATTCCCCACCCACCAAGGGGTGGGGCTCAACGCCCTAATCATAACTTAATCATGCCCAGATTAACAGATCAGTTTACAAGCATGATCTACTTATATTTTTGGAATTCATAATTACATCAAATTGGCCAACAGTTACAGATGTTGATGTAAATATAGATATAAATAGAAACTTTCAGGTAGAGTAGCACAGTGGTTCAGGAAAAGTATGGACTCAGTAGTCAATTGGAGCCAGGTTCAAGTCCTATCTCCACCCTTAATTTTTGTGCAAACATGCAGGTTAATTAACCTAAGGCTCAATTTCCTAATCTGTAAAATATATTCTACCTACCTAATAAGGTTGTTGTTATGGCTAAATAAGATAATGTATGTCAAGGGCTTAACACTATGCCAGACAGACACTTGGTAAGTGCTCCTTAAATTTTAGCCACTCTTATTTCTCCTTCATTCCTCATAATGGACCTGTGAGATTGATGCTGTTATCTTCATTTTTTTAAACAAATCAGTTTTATTGACCTATATTAATAAAGCATAAAATCCATTCAAAGTGTACAGTCAATGGTATTTGGTATAATCACAGTTGTGCATCAGCACTCAATCATTATTATAGCATCTTCATTATTTCAATAATAATAATAAAAAAAAAAAAACAGATAAACTAACAAAAAAAAATTCATCAGCTCTCATTCTCTCTATGCTTCCCCTGTTGTACATAGCTGCTATTTCTGGCTATTCTAGCACATTTATTTATTTATTTTTAAAGCAGTTTTA
>JAQZBX010099296.1:0-11485 GCA_029593785.1 Cabassous unicinctus
CAATGTGGCATTTAAACTGCATAAGATAAAGGTCCCTAAAAAAACCATTGCAGCAACATGTTAACATTCAGAGAAGAGTTTTCATTCTGGGCAGTTTGTAATGGTACCAAAGCAAAAGAAAGTAGATTCAGAATAAAATGGATAAAAGAGGTTAATGTGAAGTAACCATTTATTGTTTGTTTAGGCAGCCTGTGTTACTGAGAAAGAACTTTTGGAACAAGGATATTCACTTATGTAACCATGACATAAGTGTAGTTATCAAGTTTAAGAAATTTAACTTTGATATAAAGCTTATATTCTATGTTCCAATTTTTTCCTCTGTTCCAATAATATCCCTTTGAGCCTTTTCTCCCCGTTTACTAGATCCCATACAGCATCATATATTTAATATAACTGTCATTGATCTTTAGTTACTCTTTATTAATTTTTTAATTGTGGGAACATATATACAACATAAACTTTCCCATCTCAACACTCCCACACATACCATTCAGTGGGATTAATCACATTCACAAAGTTGCAGTAACTTTACTACTTCTATTACTAAAACTTTCCCATCTCTCCAAACAGAAACTCTAAACCCATTAGGCAGTAACTCCTCTTTGCCCCTGCCCTCCACCTCTAGTAACCTGTACTCTACTTTCTGTCTCTATGAGCTTGCATGTTCTCTGATATTTTCTTTGTAGTTACAGAATGGGGCTTAAATTTGATATTCTAAATCTGTAATCTTGTTTGCTTTGTTACCAACTTCACTTCAGTAGTATACTCAAACTTGTCCTGTTACTGCATTCCTTTAACTTTTTCTGGAGCTTTGAGAAAGATGTTTCTGCTAGTTCTTGCTGGGTGTTCAAAGCTTCTGTAGGAGCTTGGGTCTCCGAAGAGTCTCACTCCATCTTCTATTTCAAAAAATTTTGAAAAAAACTTCTCTGGAATTATTATTAACCCTTTCTGAGCCTTGTATTTTCTTCCTTTTCTTATTTTAACCTCATTTGTGGTACTTTCCCCCCTTTATATTAGCCTTATTCATCAAATAAAATTTTTAAAATTTTATTTTTATTTTATTTTTAAAGAAACTTTAGATTTCATAAATGATACATGGAAAAAATAGGGGGATTCCCATATATCCCACCCCATCCTCCCACACCTCTACCCATTAGCAACATCTTTCATTAGTGTGGTACATTTGTTACAATTGATGAACACATATTGAAGCATTGCCACTAACCATGGCAGTAGTTCACTTTATAATTTACACTTTGTACTGCACATTTCTGTAGACTCTGACAAAATGCATAATGGCCTGTATCCGTCACTGCAGTGTTACTCAGAACAATTCCAGTGTCCCAAAAATGCCCCATGTTACACCTATTCTTCCCTCTGGTGACCACCGCCTTTATATCAATGTTACAAGATCTTCCATTGCTAGAATAATGTCTACTTCCGTAGTTGCATTCCCCCCTTATGTTTGTTCATTCCTCAATCTTGAGGATTTTAGGTTGGTGATGCTCACTCAGATTCTGATTGAGAGAGGCAAATAAATAAAAAATCTGAAAGTTTCCCCTCCTCTTTCACTGATCTTTTCCCATAGACCTTGATTAGGCCTTCTTCTGACATTGCCTAAGATGATAATAAGTCCCCAAGCCACAATGGAGTACAAAAGCAAAATCACTAAGTCTCTTATTTCAAATACTTTTCAGGTAAGAGGAGGAAGGAAATGCTGCAAATCTTCATAAAATATAAATTATGTAGACGCTTCAATGATAAAGCAGTTGATGAATACAGAACAAAATAACCATCAAAGACTTAGAAAGCCAAGAGTTTTATTAAGGGTAGATTAGAGAGAAAGGATGTGATAATGAAAAGAAATTCTGATTTAAAGTCAGAAGAAGTGTGAGTCCTTGCACTGCCTTTTGAGGCTGTTTAATCTTGTGGGGAAGTCACTTTATCTTTCCAGTTCTCTGTTGCCTTATCTATAAAATAAAATGATTGAACCAGAGCAGGGATGGCAGATAAGTTTCACTTTTATTGCTAAGCCTGATAAATTGAGATGACTTTCTGGAGAATTTGTTGAGAATACTAGCCTCAGTGGCAAAGAGTAACGTGACTAATTAGTGATGTCTGCGTGGGGCCAGGGGCAGGGAATGTGTCGTTCATAACCATAGCTGAACTAGATAATGTCATATCGCTTCCGTCTTGAACAGTCTCTGATTTCTTATTTCTACTTAATATGGGACACTTGCTTGAATTGTTAACAGTAGAGCTATTTGTTTTTATTTTAGCTATTCCTTTTTTTTTTTTTTTTAATCAGTTTATATAGGAAGCTCTATTGTCTTTCAGGGCTAGTTTCATATTCAGAAATGACGATATTTTGGTAGGTATGTCTGAGAAATTGTTGCAAAATACAAGATGACAACTTAAATTCTTAAAACTCAATCTATAATATACATAAAACATTCAGTGGGTTTGGAGTAAAAAGGGCGATTTTATATATAGTAATTTATATAGTAATTATATAGGGTATATATTGAAGTAAGAAGTTACTTGGGATGTGGGGAATATGACTAAGAACTAATTGCTGTGGTAGAAATTGGTCGATGGAGCTAAAGAGTACACTTGAGACCTTTAGAGTATATGGAAATTAAATAGTAAATGTAACACAATCCTTAGTGAGTTAAGACATTGAAGTAGTCTGTCTTATTTAATCTCTGTTTTGTGGCACGATGCCTGGAACATAGTAGGTGCAAAATAAATGTTTGTTGACTTGACTGTTTTTATCACCGTATAACTAGTTTCAGTCTCATGCTACCAAAGAAATTTGCGTATAGATAAAATTAAAAGTTAGGAATTGCAGAGATTTTGTGCTTTGCCTCATTTCTATACAGTACTTCATCACATTAATCAGTTCCATGGGAGAAATTTTCTATTTGAAAATGCCTCTCATCATCATTGTGAGTGAAATGTCAGGGATAATGACGAGAAAATGGTGTATCAGCTCAACTACTAGTGATATGCAATTTGCAAAATTGTGTTTGCTTTACAGCACTTCCATAGGAGGTTTATTTGTGTGGATGAAGCTATGAAATATGGATGTATGTTAGAAGTACATTAATTTACCCTAGCAGCATGCATTTTACATACCATATGTTTATGGTTAATTAGCACAACAAACCCGCATTTAAAAATAATAATAATCTCAATTAGGTTATGCAAAATGAAGCAATCAGCCACCTTCCTGACACATACATTCTCTGACTCCTTGGGTAACCATAAAGAAATTGTTCTTCTCCCCCCCCCCACGCCCCTTCCATCTGCTATTATATTACATGGAATAGTCTATGTACTAGAAATCTTTCTAAAATATTATTTCCAACATTTGAAAACCTTTGTAGGATTCTCTTGGGAAGTACTTTTTTTTCTTACGATACTCATAAATGTTCAAAACATCTTTGTTGAATTTAATAAAACATTTATTGAGTACACAGAGGAGTTCATTAGGGAAAAATGAATGTAAAACATTTAAAAGAAAACTCTCTTAGTACTATTTTGAGGTGGTTTTGAAGTCAAATCTATTTTCATATCTTAATCTCTAATAGGTTACATATATTTATGGAATTTTAAAGTTGGAAAGAAACATAGAAGTACCCTAGGCTAACTTCCCAATGTAATATCCTGTCCCCTAAATTCACAACAAGCCTCATCTAGCCTCACTTGAATGCTTTCAGTGAGCGGAGTCTACAGCATTAAAAGGCAACTCAATTTATTTAATAGTTCTAATCATCAGAAAATCTTCTCATATTGAGATAAAATATGCTCCCCATTAACTTCTAACCATTGGTCCTAGTTCTGTTCTCTGAAGCAATAAAGGATAAGTCTTAATTTCTGTTCCACTCCTTCAGTTATAAAGTAGCTATCAGGTCTTCCAAGTCTTCTCTTTTCTGAATAAATATACCCAATTTATTAAACTATAAATCGTATTGATTCCCATTATTTTCAATAGAAATGAACCAGTTTATCAATGTCTCTCAAAATGAAATGACTGAATGCAGAGCGTCAAGTATGATAAAATGTCATACTTTGCTTGTTATGGTATTTCATTTCTGTGAGGTCTGTGAGTCCACTCCAGCTCTTTCACAGGCTGTGTGATAGACTCCCCACACCCACAGTTAGCCAAAAACCTCAAGGGCCTTTTCACATTGTCCCTTGTTTAGCCTTGTCTCCTCATCCTGTGTGCATTTTCCCCCCTACTGCTTAAGCTTATTAGTTGTTCTTCCTAAATTTGTTCACCTGTAACTCTGGTAGACAGTCTTTCTATGACCTCATTCAGGGCCATGGTGTTAAACTGGACAGGGTACAAGAGGGAACTGTGGGATATGCTGTTAACACCCTCTCTTTCCATTGACACCTTAAATTTTTGTGATTTGCTTATTAAATAGCTAGCTTGCAAGCCAGTTCTATTGGGAGGTCTTAAATGTGTTCTTAGAATATAAAAATTCATTACAACTTATTTGAAAATTGGGATCTACCTGCATTGATCTCATAAACATCTCATGATATTCCTGTGAATAATCTAAAGCAGTGGTTTTCAAACTTTTTAGTGTGCCAGGAGGGTTTGTTAAAATACGGATTGCTGGGCCCACCCCTAGAGTTTTCTGATTTATTAGGTCCTAGATAGGGCCTGTATTAGTCAGCCAAAGAGGTGCTGATGCAAAGTACCAGAAATCTCTTGGCTTTTATAAAGGGTATTTACTTGGGGTAAAAGCTTACAGTTACAAGGCCCTAAAGAGTCCAACTCAAGGTTGGTTTCTCACCAGAGTCACTTGCTACATGTTGAAGCAAGATGATTGCCTATCTCTGTGATGGCTCAGCCTTCCTCTCTCTCAGCTACAGGCTGGCATAGGGCTTGTTTCTTTCTGGGCTTTCTCAGCACTGCAGACTATCAGGTGAATGGCTCATCTCTTCCCGGGGCTGCAGGATCAAAACTGACAAAGTTCTCTCTTTTTCCGGGTATCTTCTTTTGTGTGTCTTCTTAAGTGAGTGTCTGTTTCTGTCAGCCCACCAAGGGAGCAGGGACTCAACCCTGAGTCACGCCCTAATGACGTGGTCAAATCAAAGCCCTAATCTTGATTTAATCAAGTAAACGTGTAAAACCTTTGTTTTTTTTTGTTTTGTTTTGTTTTTTAAGATTTTATTTTTATTTATTTATTTATTCCCCCCTTGCTTGTGCTTGCTGTGTCCATTTGCTTTTGGCATTTTTCTGGGTCTGCTTGTCTCCCTTTGTTCAGTCATCTTGCTGTTTCGGCTCGGGCTGGCTTGCCTTCACCAGGAGGCCTCCCACATGGTAAACGGGAGCCCAACCAATTGAGCCACAGCCGCTTCCCAAACCTTTGGGTTTAATACAATCGAAGGGTACACGCCCAGAGGAACAGACCAGTTTACAAACATAATCAATAGCTTTTTTTGGAATTCATAAATATCAAACTGCTACAGGGCCCAAGAATTTGCATTTCTAACAAGATCTCCAGTGATGCTGATGTTGCTGATTCAGACCCCACACTTTAGGAACTGTGAAAGAAAGGTAGATTTAGTGGCCAGGTGCATTCATAATAGGTTTACAACCAAATTGAGAATGTATATGAATGATGGAGAGTTTGGAGGGAGAGACAAAAGCAAGAAAAAATCACGCTTGTTGGCTTTAGTATACTTTCAAGATAATCTGCTGAAATTGAAAGTTGAGTTGTGGATCTCAAGGAGAGAGGTCGATGTTTAAATGGTCATTGTGGGGAAAACAGCTATGGTTGTGAATGTCTCTCTTCACCTCCATCCTCCTGTCTCTACCATAGGCCAGCCCCTGAGCTAAGTGTTTTACATACATTTATCTTGCTTAACCTTCACAGCACCTGATGGGGTAAGTATCAGTAACCTCCTTTTAGAGATGAAAATTATGTACATTTGCCTGAGATCACATAACAAATGAGTGGCAGAACCACTGTCTGGCTCCTGAACCTAGGTTCCACCAGAAAGTGAAAGGAAGATAATGAGTGGTAGAAGGGCAGACTGAGGCTGTTCTTGGACTTGGTAGGCTGAATATGGACATATGGCGAGCTTCACTCATAAAAAAAATGAAAAGCCCTAGAGAAACTAGTACACATCTTTAAAGGCGGATTTTTTTTTTAACACCAAAAGCTAAATTCTTAATTGCGTGATAGACTTTCTTGTAAAGCCCATTGCTTTGGGATACAAGATTATGGTTGCTTCCGTAATACCAGGCAACATGAATTTATCATAACAGCAATTTTTTCTTTTTTATAAAGAAATTTCACTGCCATAGAGGCCTGTCTGAGGCTGTTGATTAGTAAGTAAATTCTTACTTTTAAGAATTTCTTGTTAACTACTTATGTTTAACTTGTATCTTGGCACCAGCTTGTTCATTTATTGGTTAAAGAATCCTAATGAATGTTTAGTCATTTCAATCCATTCTCTTTTTGCATTTATTTTTTTAATTTTCTAGGTAGATTATGATAATCATGCACTTTACAAACATGGAAAGACAGGTCGAAAACAGTCTCCTGTGCGTATTTTCACTAATATTACACCCAACAAAATAATTCTTCCTACCGAAGAAGGGTACAGGTAAGATCACGGTAGGACTTTGATATATAGGAGTCGCTGAAAATAAAGTGACATATATCTAAAAGTAAAATGCTTTCAGTGTTACTCATAAATTTCATCTATTAATTTTAAATTTGGTTCCTAATTTTGTAATGAATTGAATTTAGACTATACTCAATTTCTGTAACAGGTGGCTTGTAATCTTTTATCTACTGTGTATCTCAAGAAGCATTTTTCTATGTTTATTTCTTTCCATTTAGATTTTGCC
This sequence comes from Cabassous unicinctus, assembly GCA_029593785.1. NCBI lineage: Eukaryota > Metazoa > Chordata > Mammalia > Cingulata > Chlamyphoridae > Cabassous > Cabassous unicinctus. Next base: position 6,878 of record JAQZBX010099296.1, read on the forward strand.
CCCTCTGTCAACGGTATGTTTCTCCAGAGAATCAACACTGTGAGCACTGCAATTCTTGTACATCCAAGGTACAGTTTTCTTATAGAATGTATTTTTATTCAAACATATTAAGTTTTATTTTAGTTTCATTACATCCATTTAATGTTATATTATGAATATTCTAATGTGTATTTACATGTATTATTAATTATACTATAATGCTAAATTTTATTTCTAATTTTGGATGACAACAGGCTTTTTAAAATACTTAATTGCCTTCATCGTCATCAACAATTATTTGAATTCTTATTTATATAGTATGGCATGACTTTGAAATTATGCATATTTCAAACAAGGCACTAAATAAGTGCTAATGTTTGAAGGCAAAATTAAGGTGTTTCAAATAAGGCATTGAACTATTAGGTACCATCACTGTTCCGATGCAATAATAATAAAAACATGTACTATGCACTTTTTATGTGCCAGTCATTTTCCTAACGGCTTTACATGGATTAACTCATTTAATCCTCACAACAGCCCTATGAAGTAAATACAGTTACTCCCCACTTTTTACAGATGAGGAAAGACTACAAAGGACAAACCTCCTATTTATTTTTTAGAAGCTAGGATGATCCTTAAGTTCCTTTGTTTATTTTAACTTAATCCAGCCAGAAAGGCATGTGAAGTTGAGTTTGGCTGGTAAGCACAAATTATTCCCCAAAGAAAAGACTGTATTTATGTAACTATTGGAAAATATACTTTTCATAATTGTATACTTTTACTACTGGTTATTCTTATTTTTTAACTATGGTAACACATATAATTATATATTCTTCCAATTACTTTAGAAATTATCTGTATTTCTTCATTAAAAAAAAAAAAAAATTATGCCCAGATCATATAAAGTTCAAAAGAGGAGAAGAATACTGTTATTTAGTGTGCACCCATAGGTGGTAAAAATATAAACAAGAGCAAGGAAACAACTATCACAAAAACAGTACAGCTGTTAGTGGGAAAGGAGAGGAATGCTGTGATTGGGAAGGGGCACATGGGGAGGTTTCTAGGGGGCTGGTGGTCTTCTATTTCTTGACCTGGTGGGGTTCATTGATGTTTACATCATAATACTCTTTAAGCTGGACATAGATGTTTTATATACTTTTCTAGATATATTTTATTTCATAGTTTTAAAATTATTCTAACAGGAACCTATAATCTATTGACATTAAATAAAGTTCTCAAATTTGAATTTTATTAAGGATTATGCAGTATAAACAAAATTATAAATCATTAGTTCCTTTGAAATTTTTATGAAATCTTTCTTCTTTGTGCAGATCAGTCTGCTTGAACTAGAATATACTTCCAAGACCATTTATATAAATCCTCTAGGTTTACAGTTAAGGAAATTGAGGCCCAACAAGGAGGCATTTGAATTGAGTGGAGAAACATATAAATTAAATCAAATTCTATAATTGTGAAACCCAGGAAAGTGAGAAATAAGGAATGAATAATTAACACAGATTTTAACAGGACATTTTAATTTTTAATTGTGGAACTTGATTTTTAATGACAAATTAAACATAATTTTAAATTGTTTTTGTAGGATGGCAGGAAATGGAACCATTGCTTTCTTTGCAAAAAGTGTGTGAAACCTTGTAAGTACTGAAATTTAATGTTTAAGCTCCTATTAAAACATTTGTTTTTCTTCATCTAAATAGGATTGTTATTTAATTGTATTTATAAATTTAAAAGTAATTAATGCAGAGACCTGTGTTAATTTACTTGTGTTTTAATTGTTGGAATTCCTTCATAGGGAAAGATGACTCTGCTAACCTGTTTTCAGTGCAGCATTTAGTTTGACTTATTTTGATGGCTTTACATTGCTCACCCAGCCCCCATTGTGTCAGTGGCTTTGAGCGCATCACTCGGAGAAGGGCCAACTTTGTTGTCATGTAATAGAAAGAAGTTAGCTAGTTAATGTGGGATTCTGACCTCTTAACCTTGTCTTAAGCCAAATTATAATCAGTTGTGCAAACCGGTCACAATACTTAAAGTAAATATTGTTCAAGCTTTCTTACACTAAAAGTTAATGGGGGAGGAAACAGATGTGGCTCAAGCAATTGGGCTCCCATCTACCATATAGGAGGTCCAGGGTTCGATTCCCGGGGCCTCCTGGTGAAGGGCAAGCTGGCCCATGCGGCGAGCTGGCCTGCGCAGAGAGCTGGCACAACAAGATGACGCAACAAAAAGAGACAAAGAGGAGAGACAGTAAGATACGCAGCAGACTAGGGAGCTGAGGTGGCGCAAGAGATTGAGTGCCTCTCTCCTACTCCAGAAGGTCCCAGGATCGTTTCCCAGTGCTGCCTAGAGAGAAGACATACAGACACAGAAGAACACACAGAGAGCAGACAGCGAGCGCAAAACAATGGGGGAGGGGAGGATAAATAAATAAAAATAAATCTTTAAAAAAAAAAAAAGTTAATTGGGGAAAGCGGATGTGGCTCAAGCAATTGAGGTCCCCCCTACCACATGGGAGTTCCCAGGTTCAGTTCCAGTGCCTCCTAAAGAAGACGAACAAGACAGCGAGCTGATGCAATGGGCTGGTGCGGCAAGCTGATGCAACAAGATAATGCAACAAGAGGCACAAGATGGAAAACATAATGAGAGACACAGCAAAGCAGGGAGCAGAGGTGGATCAAGTGATTAGGTGCCTCGCTCCCACATGGGAGGTCCCAGGTTTGGTTCCCAGTGACTCCTAAAAAAGAAGACCAACAGAGAGCAGACAGCGAGGGCAAACAATGGTTGGGGGCGGGGCTTAGAGAAACAAATAAGTCTTTAAAAAAAAAAGTTAAAGGGAGTGGATGTAGCTCAGTGGTTGGGTACCTACTTCCCATGTATGAGGTCCTGGGTTCAATCTCCGGTACCTCCTAAAAACACATGAAAAAACTAAATCTCATTGGGGAACAGATGTAGCTCAGTGGTAGAGCTCCTGCTTCCCATGTACGAGGTCCTGGCTTCAGTCCCTGGTACCTCCTAAAAATAAAGAAATAAAAGTTAATGAAATGAAAATTATATTAAATGAACTTATAAAATTTTATTTTTATTTTACAGCCTGGATCCACTGTAGCGTTTGCAATCACTGTGCTGTACCAGATCATTCTTGCAAGAGCCCTAAAGATGGCTGCTTTATTTGTGGAGAATTAGATCACAAACGTACTACTTGTCCTAACATCTCTTCATCTAAGAGAGCTAACAAGTTAGTTGAATTATTTTATTTATTAGGTATCGGGGCAGTACTAACAAAACTTTTAAAGTGACACTATCCATTAGTAATCATTTATTTTAAAATTGCCTAGATTGGGGAGGGAGGATATGAAGAGTCAAAGACCTTACTTTCGAGGAGCTTAAAGTTTACAGGGTAAGACATAAAAATAACCAACATACAAGGTAGAAAGTGATTAACTTTACATCTCCTATGTTTCATGTGCAATTGTAATTTGTGGAGTAAGAATTCGGGTTTTATTAAGGATTTAAATAAAGCTTGTAGGGACAAACATATGGTAGCAAGAAAGACTGGAGAATGCATTTCAGATTGACGTGAATGTACTATGTAAGGAAATTGTAAAATGAAGTCATTTCTTTAAATTATATTCAAGGAAATTATTTAGAAATATTTAACATTTAAATATTTAAAATTTTTACTTTTACCATTTTTTTTTCTGTGATTTTGTTTTTAACTTTTCCCATTGATATTTGGTCTTGATTGTAACTCAGAGGAAAGTTATACCAATGACAAAATCATATTTGAAAAAAAATTGCTATTTGAACTGTGCTAATTTGAATGGCTATAATTATTTTTTTTAACTGAAAAAGATGATAGGGATTGAGTTCTCTTGTTTTATTGATAAGAAAACTGAGATACTTGCCTAAAGTCACATAGTTACTAGTTGCAGATCATCAGATATCCAAATTTAACATTACATGATGATTGAAATCAATATAAAAATTCTGAGTAGGCATATGAGTTGTGAGAAAAAACACTTATTTTAGTACTAGAAGTGACTGGTGCTTTAGTAACTATTTTAGGATTGTATTAGAATTCTTCTTTGTTGTTTTATTTGTATTCTTGGTCAGTGGGAATTGTTATTTTTTCCATTAAGGCTCAGGCCACTTGAATTTTCCCTACTATTTAAACTGCCTCATCCATTACTTTTAATAATTTACTCTATTTTAAATAATTATTTTTACTAAGTCACCCAGGGTGGAAGTGGAATTTTTAAAACTTACAGAGGTTTACTAAAGAATCTTATGAAATATTTTTCCTTAGATATCTTCAAGAGTAGTCAACAACCGAATGAACTATTGGTCTGAGACTGTTATGCTATTTACAGTTGTAGTTCTGTGTGGGCACAGTAATTAGATTACATGCTCGGCCTTCGGTTTTGTGAACTTATGATACCTGGAAACTGAAAATGGGTATTTTGGTAAAATATTCTAGGTACTTCATTGCTTCTTAAAAAGCCTCAGCTAGTCTATTTGATAGTAATGTATTGTTTTCATTGCGAGAAATCATCTAGTATCTTTCAATTCAGATTTTATCAGGTTTAATTCCAAGGTCAAATCCCTTAGGAT
>JAQZBX010099297.1:0-11489 GCA_029593785.1 Cabassous unicinctus
AGAGAGAGAGAGAGAGAGAGAGAGAGAGAGAGAGAGAGAGAGAGAGAGAGAGAGAGACTAACATTGCTCAATGACATTGAGAAAAGGCTGGAGTATAAAAATAAAAAATGCAGAGAAAAAGGAAAAAATAATTACGGAGAAGAGAATACAAAAGACAGATAAACGTGATCTAGAGATAATTAGTGTCCCTGAAGAAGATAATCCATTAACAAAATTTTTTAAGTATTCAAAACTATAACACAGAAAAAAAATCATGCAATTAATGGAAGAACTGCATCTGTGAATTGAAAAGGCACATATTCTATAGAGAAAAATTAATATAATACAGCAGTTCTCAAACTGTCGGGGGCGGAGGTCTGTATTTGTCAGGTTTCTCCAGGGAAATAGAACTAACTGGATATATATGTAAATATTATGAGATTTATTACAGGAATTGGCTCACATGACCATATGGATTGGCAAGTCTGAATTCCATAGTGCAGGGTTTAAGCTGGTGAAGTTTACAATGAATTCCCCAGAAGCTGGCTGGCTGAAGAAGAGATAGGAATTTTTCTTTTTGACTGTTGAAATCATCAGTTCTTCCTTTAAGGCCTTCAGCCAATCAGATGAGACTTTTCTCATTGTTGAAGTAATCTCCTTTGTTGATTTTAGATGTAATTAGCCATAGATGCAATCAACTGACTAATGATTTGCAACCGTAAGATATCCTCACAGTAACAATCAGGTCAGTGATTGCTTGTCCAAAAACTGGATACCATAACCTAGCCAAGTTGACATATGAACTTAACTATCACAAAGTCCATGAGGTAAAAACCATATTCATAATACTACTAAGGTATTATTTGACATTTTCACCCTCATTATCTCACAAGGTATTGCACTGATGGCTAATGGAATGTGTCATTATATATTTTTACACTTTAAAATTTCCATTTTAATTTCTAATAAAGTAAATATTGATAGATAAAACTTACATTTTTAAAAGAAACTCTTACAGTCCTCAATAATTTTTAAGAGTAAAAAGAGGTTCTGAGACCAAAACACTTATAAAGAAGAGTCATCATCACAATATTTTTTAGTTAAGATAATGAACTTTAAGGATTAAATATATATGTATACTGCAAGCATCCAGACAGAAAAAGCAAGTAATCTAGAAGAAAGGAAATGATCAGTTTGGTCAAAGACTTATTCCACAAATCCATTGCCAGACTGCAATAGAGCAAGGCTTATAAAATTCTGAGGGAAAGTAAAAGCCAGGATTTTTGCCATTAGTCAAATTATTCAAATATAAAGACAATGGTAAGCCATTCTGATCATGAAATCCAACCAAACAAGCAATGAATAAGGAAAACAGTTTGGCAGTTCATCAAAAAGTTAAACATAGAACTATCATATGACTCAACATTCCCACTTCTGGGTATATATATACCGGCATTCCTCATTTTATTACACTTCGCTTTATTGCACTTCGCAGATATTATGTTTTTACAAATTGAAGGTTTGTGGCAACCCTACTGATGCCATTTTTCCAACAGCATGTGCCCACTTTGTGTCTCTGCGTCCCATTTTAGTTAAGGTATGCACACGTTTTTAGACATAATGCTATTTTGCACTTAATAGGCTAGAATATAGTATAAACATAACTTACAAGGAAACCAAAAAGTTCATGTGACTTGATTTATCACGATATTCACTTTATTGCAATGGTCTGGAACCAAATCTGCAATATCTCCAAGGTATGTCTGTACCCAAAAGAAATGAGAGCAGAGACTCAGACAGGTATTTGTATACCAATGTTCACTGCAGCATTATTCACAATACCCAAAGGGTGAAAGAATCTCAAAAGTCCATAAGCAGGTGAATAGATAAGCAAAACTTAGTATATACATCCACTGGAATATTACTTCAACCTTAAAAAGGAATGAAATTCTGACATGTGTTACAACGTGAATGAATCTTAAAGACATGATATTGAGTGAAATAAGTCAGACATGAAGGTACAGATATTGTGTGATTTCACATATATAAAATAACCAGACTGTATTAGTCAGCCAAAGGGGTGCTGATGCAAAATAACAGACATCTGTTGGCTTTTATAAAGGGTATTTATTTGGGGTAGAAGCTTACAGTTACCAGGCCATAAAGCATAAGTTACTTTCTTCACCAAAGTCTGTTGCCATGTTGGAGCAAGATGGCTGCTGACATCTGCAAGGGTTCAGGCTTCCTGGGTTCCTCTCTTCCCAGGGCTTATTCTCTCTGGGCTCAGCTGCTCTGCTCTCTCCACAAGGCCAGCTGTAGACTATCAGGCAAATGGCTGGTCTCTCTTCCCAGGGTCTCTGCCATGTCTAATGGAGTCTTCTCTCCTTCCTCACTTATCTGCTTCTCTGTGTTTATTGCCCAGCTCCAGGATCAAAACTCTCACCTTCCTTCTCTGTGGTGCAGTTTCTCTGTGAGTTCCCACCCACCAAGGAGACAGGGACTCAACGTCCTACTGACTGCACAATCAAAGCCTTAATCATTATTTAATCAAGTAAAAGTAAAACCTCTGAATCCAATATAATCTAATATGTCCAGTGGAAAAAATCAGTTTATGAACATAATCCAATATCTATTTTTGGAATTCATAAACAATATCAAACTGCTACACAGGCTATGCAAATTCATAGAGAAAGAAAGAACAGGTTGGAGGGCTAGCAGAGAGGGGAAATGGGAAGTTAATGCAAATGGGTATAATGTTTTTGTTTGGGGTGATGGGAAAGTACTGGTAATGGAAGGTGGTGAAGGTAGCATAACATTTTGACAATGATTCATCCCACTGAATAGTTTGCTTAAGAATGGTTGAGTTGGGAAAGTTTATGTTGTATACAGATTTCCCAAAAAAATTAAAAAAAAAAAAAAAAGCAACTAGAGACAATGGCAATTAAATGTAATGCATAATCCTGGACTAGATCTAATAATAGAGGAGAAGAGGTCCAAAAGGACATTATTGGGACTTGAGAAAAATTAGAATATAGACTGTAAGCTTTATATCAGTGGTAAATTTTTTAATTTGATAACTGTACTTAGGGTAGTTGCCTATGTGAATATCCTTTTTCTCAGGAAATGTACATGGAATTATTAAGTTTTCAAGGAACATGATATATACATCCTACCCTCAAATGTTTAGAAAATGGATAAATAGACAGCCACACATACACACACACAGATGGATGGATGGATGGATGAAGGGATGGATGGATGGGATGATATGGTCAATGTGGTAAAATATTGAAAGCTGATAGATTAGGGTATCTGGGTGGGGAGTATGTTGGTAGTCCTCTGCATGGGTTTTGCATTGTTTTTGCAACTGTCCTGTAAGTTTGAAATTATTTCAAAATAAAAAGTTTTTAAATAAACAAGTAATGAATCAAGATAAGTAAGCATTTGGCTGATTAGGTTGCATAATAGAATTTATTGTTAAAAACTATAACAAAATAGTCAGCAAAATCATGAGGTGGGGGAAGGGTGTAAGAATATAAGCGTGTTCATCACCCTATCTTTCATAGCCAGAAGTTAATGCATAACATATAAATATGTAGTATAAAAATGACTTCAAACTCTTAATGATTTTTATAATCTCTTAATTTAAAAGGATCTTTTATAAATTGATATGATAAAAAAACATTTACCTGAATTTTACCAATTTCTTCAATTTCAATTCAATATTTTTTCTTTTTCAGATGCAAGAAAAATCAAATATTTTTATTTTGAAATAGCACTTATAGATCAGAGCTCATAGAGGACTTCTTGTAATGGCAGAGTAAGGATCTTGGATGATTCTTCTCCATAGAAAACTAGGATAAAGCTGGACAAAACTGTTTTTAAAAAAATTCTTTTCAGGACACCGGAAATTGACCAAAAGCAGTCAACAAACTGTGAAGTGTTTACTCTTGAGACCCTGCCAAAGCTCAGGTAAGAACGATGTCAAGTCTGTGGTCTCCTTGTCTAGGGCCTCTCCAATGCCCCCCAAGCTCCACTGGTGAAAATTCTAACTTTAAGGATCTAGAGCTTGCAATGAAAACCAGCAGCTTTGCTGGCCAGAGATGGGGGGCTGCATTTATGGAAAAGTGAGGTGAAAACCCAGAGCCTTGCCATCCGAAAGCTGCAAATTCCATTTAGAATGGAGCGGGGAACGCTGCAGCTTTGCTAGCCTGAAGTTGTGGTCCTGGTTCAGGATGAGGTGTAACTGACTGAAAATTCAATAGGGAGATTCTGAGCGTGAGAGAGCCATAGAGGGGCTGAGGTAAACTCTTCAAGATCACTGACTGGGTGCTAAAATACATATAGGCAGGGGAGACCAGAGAGAACCTGATTTAGGTGGTTATATTGTGATTATGTAGGAGAATGTCCTTGTTTATGGGAAATACATGCAAAATCTTGAGTTGTTATGGGTTGAACTGCATCGATCAAAAAGATGTTCAAGACCTAATCCCTGGTCCTGTGAATGTGACCCAATTTGAAATAGGACATTTGAAGATGTGATTAGTTAAGATACAGCTAAACTTGATTAATGTGGGCCCTAATCCAATATTACTGGTGCCTTTATAGGAAGGAGAGAATTGGACACAGACACGAGGAAGAAGGCCACGTGAAGATGGAAAAGGCAGAGATTGCAGCCATGCATCTACATGACAAGGAACACCAAGGATTGCCAGCAACCCCAGACACTAGAAGCAAAGGATTCTCTCCTACAGGCTCAGATGGAGCATGGCCCTGTCAACATCCTGATTTCAGACTTCCAGCCTCCAAAGCTGAGATATTAAATTTCTGTTGTTTCAACACACCCAGTTTGTGGTTCATGGTTACAATGGCCCTAGAAAACAAAGACAGGGGTGAGACAGCATCAGGTCAGCTACCTACTCTCACAATTGGTTCAGGAAAATAAAGTTCTTTGTCCTTAGCTGACCACTTTTCTCTACATTTCAGATTGTTTCAGAATTCAATATAAATAGAGTGATTAAATAGTCCCCACCCCACTTCCTCAACTCTTGAAAATATACTCCTATGTTAGGCAGAATAATGGCTTCCCAAAGATGCCCATGTCCTAATCCTCAAACCTGTGTATATGTTATCTTACATGGCAACAGGGATTTAAAGATGCAATTAAACTGAGAATCTTGAGATGGTAGATTACCCTAGACTATCTGGGTGGGCCCAAGGAAATCACATGCATCCTTATAAGTGAAAGAGGGAGGCAGTAGAGTCAGAGAAGATGTGAGGACAAAAGCAGAGGTAGCATTTTGCAGTTGCTGGGGATCGGGAATATGGGTAGCTTCTAGAAGCTGGAAGGCAAAGAAATGTGTTCTCCCCTAGAGCTTCCAGAAATACATTCTGCTGACACCTTCATTTTAGCCCATGAGACCCATTTTGGACTTCTGACCTCTGGAACTGGAAGATAATTATGTGTGTTATTTTAAGCCATTCGTGGTCATTTGTTACAGCAGCAATAGGAAACTAATTAAGTCCTTAGAAAATAAATAGTAGGTATTTCTTTTAAAGCAAGAAGGTGATTACCTTAATCCGAGTGAGATTTGTTTACATCTCACAGGAAACTGTGGAATAAAGGCATCAATGTTATGTAACATATAATTTTTTTCTTGCTGCTAATAAAAAATCTAATTGTTGGGGAGCAGGTGTAGCTTAGTGGTTGAGTGCTTGCTTCCTATGTATGAGATCTTGGGTTCAATCCCTGGTCCCTCCTAACAAAAAAAAACAAAAACAAAAAATTTAATCTTGGGGAAAAGCCTGATTTCCTAGAATGTACTTGGGTAAACATATTACAAATGAGATGTATCCCATGGAGCTGACAATCTTCTCACAAGTTTCACAGGCAAGAGAAAAACTGCATAATAAAGAAAACTAGTGATGGGGTACAGAACTGAGCTGCTGTGAGACAATTAGGGAAGAGGAGGATGGGGAATTTGTGAATGCAGCAAGAACATGTCTCCTGGTGACTTTGTAAATGAAATGTCATAAACTGTATGCTGTGACCCTTTCCTTATGGTTTCTGTATCAGTGAGTTTTTGTTGTGGCAATAAGTGATCCCCAAATCTCAGAGGCTTAAATGAGAATAAATGAGTCTGCAGATGTTGGCTGTGACTTTGCTGGGCCTGGCTGGGTTCTTGGGATCAGCTGGGCTTGAGTTCCAATATGTACCATGTGTGTCTCAGTCTGGGACCCAGGCTGAAGAAGCAACTGCTATCTAAGCATGCCTTTGTTATGGAGGATGGTCAGAGCACAAAAGGGTGATTGGGCTTTTGCTTGAAAAAGGCAAACTTTCACTTCCACCTATACTACTTTGGGTGACAAATCACATAAGCAAATCACATTAGTGGGGAAGGGGGAAAACTCCAGCCCAAAAAAGTCAGAGAGGAGAGAGTGAATATTTTTTTGAGTAATATTCCAAGCTACCACAGTCCCGTAACTCATAAGTCAAATTAGGAAAATAATGATATACCCGGTGTCATGTGAAATTTTGGTGAAAATTAGAGTATATGGTGAGTTGTGCATTAAGGTCTGAACAGAACTGAAATAGGAAACCCAAGTGCATAAGGAAAACAGAAGAAAAAAAAAATCCTCTTTGTTCAACCCAAAGTGAAAGGAAAGTGAGCTAACATTTTGAAAAGTGAGATCTCTTTATCAGGCACACAGCTCTGATTACATTTTCATTTATTTTCACAACCAATTTTTCAATTGAGGAAACTATTTCAGAAAAATTTAAGATTCTTGACTAAGTTTCTACGGTTTGTGTTCTAAGACTGTAATACAGGAACGCACCGCTGAAAGAGCAGAGGGGCTCTATGGAGAAGCAGCGGGCAAAGAAAATGAACCTTTAACTACGGAAGACTAGGAAAACACAAAAGATGGCAACATCTATCAAAAATGCAAAAGGACTTGTTTTACATGTAAATGAGGTAAAAAACCAGCTGGATCAGTAAACCCAGGTAAAGGCATGGTCCATGGATTTCTGAAGGCAGCGATGCAGTATTAGCATCCAGGAGACTGACTGGTGCCAGTGGAGGCTGCAGTTTCAGTGAGATAAACAAAGAGAGCAAATTCAGAAAAGGTCTGTAATGAAGCTGGGACAGGGCTACCACTAGCCCACAGAGTAAATGTGGAAATTAGAAAAATGAACCCTTTCCTCCTTTGACAGAGATCTGTGCCAGGGCATGTGGTTTGTCAATCCCACTTGCTCCCTCCAAGAGGAATTGGATCAGCACAACCTTACGCCATGACCCTAGGCTGGCTGGAGCAGGAGAGAAGTGAAGGTTGAGGACTTCATTCATGAAGAAGTGAGAAGCGTATTCCTCTAAAACTTTCCACCTGAGTGGGAAAAGTAGTCTATTTATATGGTGGCTTAAAGGAATTTTAAATATACACCTGAAGTTGGAAATGTATTAGTGTTTTCTGTTGTTAAGCTTCTTAAAGAGTAAATGTTCTCTATTTTAGACACTACCAGTCACACTAAAAAGTAATTGACCATTTGAAAGTATTCTAAGAATTGGAATACTCAAGGGTATTCACAAAAACCTGTGTAGATAGAGGTGTAAAGCAAGGGAGAAGCAAAGCTGGCAAACTCAGGTTAAATATCTTTGCACTACACCTGTCCATACCACCGCTGAGTACACATTTTCCCCAAAGGGGTAGTCAATACAAATTCACTTATAAAATATGCAAAGTTCTTTCTTTATCCCATACAGTGTTTTATTAGATGTCCTGTGTCAAAATTCCCCTAGCCTTCTGGACCTGATTCAAATCCCCACTCCTCCACCAAGGCTAAATTGGTTTCACTTCCACAAATGACCTTTCCCTCTGATTCTAGGGTGCTTTGCTTGTGCCTCTGTTATGAATTAACTTTTATAATGGTTGGATAAGTTTTGATTGGAATACCCAGAGAAATCCTACTCACCGTTCAAATCCATCAAAAGAGCTCCTTTTTTTAATTGAAATCACCCCTGACCCTCCCTGATGTATTCTAGGTAGATTACCACTCCCTCCTTCTGTGCTAATGGTAAAGGTACAGTGCACATGGTCTGACCCTCGTGTACTTACATGGTTGAGAAAGACTGGGGCACCTAAACACTTGTGAGGGCAGAGGATATATCTTTATTTATCTTTGTTCCCAGCACCCAATACAGAATCTAGAACAAGATTTCTCAACCTTCAGCACTACTGACATATTGGGGCAGATAATCCTTTGTTACCGAGGGGCCGATTTTACACCGGGCATTTTACAAGTGGTGAAGGAAACAAAGTCTAAGCTCTTACAGAGGTTGCATTGAAAAATGCAAGGAGAAGAATAGATAATAAAGCACTGTGATAAAGTGGCAGGATACCCAGAGAAGGCTGCTCTGAGGTCACATCAGGTGAGGAAGCTGTCCCAAGAGACATCTAAAGGAAGAGACTTCCAAAGACTATTCCTGAAGCCAGAGTATGCTTGACGTATTTAAGGTACAGCAAGGAGCATAGAGAAAACCATGTATTATGTATTGTGTTTTTAAAAAGCAAAATGTAAAATGGCAAATTGTCTTTGAGGAAAAAGAACCTAAGCAAACTTTAAAAGACAAGAAAAATATGCTAAAAATTTAACAAATGTTTTGAATGGGTGATAAAATACATGATATATTTTCCTTTTTTCTTTTCTATTAATACCCAAGTTTTCTCAATATGTTTTTGCTATTGTATTTTTTAAAAATCAAAGAGCTTTTATTAATGCAAATACTTGCAAGCAAAAACAAATTTCCATTTACAAAGAATTATTTATAGATATTTACTCTAATTTATAGCTGAAATGTTAGTTTTTTATTTTATTTAAAATTTCTATTGGATGCCTAACATAGTTTAGGACAAAGTTTACTCTTACTAATACCTCATTAAACATTATGACCACAAGTTTTTCTTGCCGATGTACTGAATATAAATTATATTTTTTCAACTGATGGTTCATGATATAGATGTCTGTCTTTTGAAATATCTTCACATCTTCTAAGGTCTCCTTTTAACAAACTTTTCTTCAAATGGGTAGTCAGCAAAAATGCTGTGATATTTCACTGAACTGGTCTTTCAAAATAGACTTTTCTAATTCAAGGAAGCAGTAAAGGATTTGTAGAAATGAGGTTATACATCTGAAAAACAAATTATATTTGTAATATGTTCATTTATGTTCAAATATTTTCACTCCTAAGTATATTTCTTAAAGTCTATACCTCAGTTACAACACAATCTTTAATTTAACATTGATATCTACATTTTGTAGTCATTTACAAAAATGAAAAAATTAAGTGATTTCCTTTGAATCTGAGAAAAAAGTACAACTTTTTAAGTTCACTGTCTTTTGCACTGTCTTTGGATTATTTTCTTGACTTAATATTGCCATTAATGCTTTAAAATACATAAATATTAATAACCAAAAATTTTACTCAAAGTTGAAAACATGTATTCCCAGGATAAAAGGATTGGGGGTGATTTCAAAATGTTTACCACCAGTTGACATTCAAAATACAGAAATAGGGCCTCTGTAGTTTCTACTGCTTTAGTTCCCCCTAAGAAGTGAAGTGTAAATCACAGAAGTTCTTTACTTTGTATAGTTCAATGTACATTAGGAAAAAAAGAGAGGGAGGGGTAGTAGAAGTGGAAGAAATAAGAGTGTAGATTAGGAGTTCAAAAGACCAAGACTTCTTCAATGTTTTAGATTAAGAAATCAAAAGGGAATTCAGGGAAATTCTCTCTTAAATTCACCTGCCTAAAGACAATAGGGGCAATCGTTGAAAATATTGAAACTATAGACTTGAGGGAATGCAGAGGGTCCTTTTGTTTTTATTTTTATTTTTACCCTGTGGGTGAAGGATGAGATAGGAGTATGGTTGTTGGTACATAAGAAAGGATAGTTTTAAGAGTGGTTCCTTCATCCAATAAAGAAAAAATTGTCAGTGTAGGACATATTCACAGAAAGAAAAAAAAAAAAAGCTGTTCTATACTGCCCTGAATAACTGCATGTATTCTGGAAAATGAGCACACAAAATCATTTTAGAAGATGTATTATACAATAAATATTTCACAGATACTGTTAGTTTATTTTTGTATAATAAGGTATATATTAGATTATCAGAATTATAAAATGAAAAAACATTAAAAGTTTTATATCTAGTAAAACCTCTCTATACATGAAATACTTACTTTGATTTTTTTATTAAATGAGCCAAGAGACTATAAATATGAATGAAAAACAGATCTTAGTCAAACAGTCAAGATATCTTTACATTACATATTCAGTCTACACAGTGTCAGAATATTTCAATCACAATTATTATTAAGAGGATTTCTTTAAAATATTTGTCCTTTTGAAATATAAAATTTTATTTCAAATTGACATATTCATTAAAAAATGTATTTCCCTTCCTAAAAATCAATCCATAAGTCAAACAAAAAGCAACATCAAGAAAAAATACATGTTTTAATCTTTCTACCTTCCTTCAATTCTTCTGGACCAAATGTAGTGACCAAAGTTGGATTTTCAGAGTAAGAAGTTTGTTTAATTTTCTTCTTCTTTGCATAATTAGCAATTAATTGATGATACCTACCCATAAAGAGAAAACATGTATGAATTCCAACACATAAAAATTAAATTAAATTCATAATATATAAATATCACATCAAAACTTAGACATTAGCCAATGCTTTCCCACTTCCTGATGACATCAAACATTCTCTCAGGCCAAAACCACCAATAAACACCATTTTTTATCCCACACTCTCTTATTTTCTGACATATCTTTTCTTCCTTCTATAAAAATAAGCCACTAATAACAAGGTAGGAAAAAATTGGCATTAGGATATATTTAGGTTTAACAGTAAATTGACAAATAGAAGACAAATAACAGAGTTAGGGACTGAAACATGACCACTGAAGAATAAAAGACAGTGAAATGATCAAAATGGTGATATAAAACATCCCTTGAAAAAGCCTCCCCAGAGATTTAGCAAATAAAAGGACAAATCCCACTTGCTTAGAATTCTGGAGGATGGTAGAGACTGTAGAAGGACTCCACAAATGCTGAATCAAAGAAACAGAAAAATATGAGAAAGGAAAATTCCTTCCCAGACCACCAGTCAGTCCCCATTTCCCTCACCCTCACTGGGTCCTGGGCAGCTTGGGAGTCACACAGAGGCAGTATGGTGCAGATCCCTCCCACCGTGGACAGAAACTGTAGAGTGACTCACAGCAGTGAGTTAGAACTCAAGGACCTAAGTCCACAGAGACCAAGGGCAGAACACAAGCCTCTGAAGAGTATTGTATACAAAAGGGACCCAGGGTTGGGGGAAGGTGGGGGAAGAGAGACCATGAGAAAGACTAACAAGAACTGTTGTGCCCTCACTCAATCTAGTAAGTTGCCTGGACCACCTGAGACAAAATAGACTTTCTGAAATGACCCACCTTTCTGGACTGACAC
>JAQZBX010099298.1:0-11490 GCA_029593785.1 Cabassous unicinctus
TAAAGAAGGTTTAGATTACATAAATGTTACATAAAAAATACAGGGGATTCTGTATACCCCACCCCCTACCCCTCCCATACTTCCCCCATTAACAACATCTTTCATCGGTGTGGTACATTTGTTACAATTGATGAACACATAATAAAGCATTGCTAAGAGCCGTGGACTATAGTTTACATTCTAGTTTACACTTAGCACCGCACAATTTTATAAGTTATGACAAAATGTATCTGTATTGCAGTGTCATGCAGGACAATTCCAATGTCCCCAAAGTACCCCATGTTACACCTATTCTTCCTTCTCCCTCCCCTCAGAACCTCTGGTAGCCACTGCCTTTATATCAATGATACATGTTCTTCGATTGCTAGAATAATTCATAAATCTACTTAAGTCCATAGTTGCATTCCCCCCTTATGTTTGTTCATTCCTCAGTCTTGAGGATTTGGGGATGATAATGCCCACTCTGTTTCTGATTGAGAGGGGGCTTAGATCGTGGGTGATTTTTAAAAGCTTCCCGGGTGGCTATCATGAGAAGCTCAGCCTGAGGGCTGGGCAGGCATTTGCTGGGCAGGTAAGACTTGAGGGTGGATGGATAGGGAGAAACTTCTAGGTAGAGGGAATTGCAGGAGCAAGAGGCTGGGAGGCCTGAGCCTGACATTTTTGGGGGGCAGTGAGTAACCCCTTGCATCTGGGATCTTGAATTGGAGTGGATGGGTGTGGGGCTGAAGAGTGGCATGGCTCGGGGCACAGCATCTGCATATTTCCTCTCCAGCCCCACTGGAGTTGCAGGTGGAGGGTCAGCAGTGGCCTGCCCGCCTGTGGACCCCTCCCATTGGGCTGGCATCCCTGCGTCGTTTCCCTGGGATTCCACCTGGTTCTCTTTTAGCCCTGCCTCCAAGGCCCTAGGGGTCAAGGCTTCCTGTAGGCCACTCCAAAACCTGAACTTGGGTGAGGGACCCCACCTAGGGGGTAGTATCTATTATTATGCGTATTTTATAGATGAGGAAACTGAGGCACAAGGAGCTCGTGCATGTTGCTTACCTTAATGACACACTCCACTAAGAGGCAGAGGTGGGACTTAAACCTAGGCAGTCTGTGCCCTCGACCACTAGGCCACAGCGCCTCTGGAGAATGACAGTTTCTGAGTCCCAGCCTCCCTGACCACTAGCCACAGGGCCTTAGGAGAGACACATAGCACCTTACTTTTCTTGTCTGTAAAATGGAGGAAAAAAATAATTCCTATCATGGAGGATTATTGCATTAAATGACAACATCCAAGGGAAGTTCAAGGGACAGTGTGTGGCATTTGCTGAGGAGTCAACGAATCCATTGTCCTCTGTAGTGTTGAATGCCTTTGGTGTCTCCCATCCTGGGCTCAGATCCCAGATCTCCCGGGAAAGATAGAGACATCTCTAGGAAACAGGTCCATGCGGTTTGGAACAATCTGGGAAAGGCTTCTGGAAAACGGGAAGGTTGGGGGGGCCAGGTTTTAGAGGGCAGACGGGAAGCATGGGAAGGTTGGAGGGAAAGCTCCAGGGGGAGATGACGGGAATAAAGGTGGAGAGGGAGCAGAGGGTCTGGTGTCTGGTGGGTAGGCATTGGGGTAGCTAGCACCTGCACACCAGGTCCCAGGTTCTAAATCCACACGCACACCCCAGTAGAGGTCATCTAAACCTTACACCAACTCATTTTACCAATGAGGCAGCTCAGACCTAGAGAGGTTACTGGCCCTTCACCCTACTAAGTCAAGCAGCTGGGAAGTGGCTTTGCATCTGAGTGGTTCAGAGTGGGTACTCTTCACCACTGCACCGTGTTGCAGCTCAGAAGAGGAGGGAGGAGGCGCAACCCCTCCTCTGCCCTCACTAGAGAGGAAGGCCATACAGTAGAGGACGTGGGAATGCGGCTGGACAGAGGCGGGCCTTGAATGTACCCCAGGGGCCTGCACTTTACTCAGCTGCGAAAAGGCCACAGGGTGTTTGTTTTTCTGAGGGCCAGGAGCGCAGAAGGCCTCAGCCTCTTCCCATCTGCTCGGCCAACAGCGGCTGCAGTGGAAGGGGCAGGCTGACCCGAGAAAGAGCTGTCCTGCCTGCCCCACTCACTCCAGGCTGTGGTCCTCAGGGGCTTTTCCCCACAAGCGGATGCTGAAGGACCCGCTCCTGGAAGGGAATCCAGGAGCAGGGGGCCTCTGGGCACCTTTCCAGTGCTGAGGTTCTGGGAGAGCATTGGCCCTGCTCTCAGCCTCCAGGGTCTGTGCTTTCCCTGTGCTGCCTGCTCAGAGCCGCTGGCCTGCTCCTCGGGGCATCCTGGGCTGTGGTTCTAGCTGAGCCTGGCCTCTTGGCCTCAAATGAGGCATGCTTGTGAAACGCGGGTGGCACTTCATCTCATCGCACCTGTTCAGTACATTACCACCCCGTGGGTAGCATTTAAATTGGTGTCCAGTCCCCGCCCCAGACCCATGTGGTCAGCCTTTGGTGGAGCCAGGGGCTGGCATGGTTGAAAAGCTTCCAGATGATCTAAAGTGCACCCAGGCTTGAGAACCACAGGTTTGGAGAGAGCAGAATATAATGATCACATGCTCCTGGGATATCAGGCCAGTGAGGGCGAAGATGAAGCCTGGGAGCTTACCCCCAGCCAGGAGTCAGATTTGAGTGTAACAAAGGATTGACAGGCATGTGTTGTTATTAATCTGTGCTTGAGGTGAGCTGAGAGAGGTCCTCCTGTGGCACCCTTCCCCGCACCTTCCGCCGCCACCAAGACCTCAGCACAGAACACGGGCCACAGGTCAGCAGATGTCCCTGCAACACACTCAAAGACGAAAACGAGAACTGATAACTTGTTCCAGTGCTTTGTGTGCGAAATCACAACAATGCTTTTATATGCTTTTCTGCTTTTAGGTATTTGTATTTATTTTGCGTGTCTCCCCATATTTTCAAAATCCAATTGAGTGAGTCAGTTGAAATGGGGCTGCTGATTTGTGTGGGGGAGGCGGACCTCCCAGGAGGCACCCGCGTCCCCTCAAGTCCTTTCTCCTCCCCAAGGAGAAGGTAAGATGGTACCACATAGAGGGGTCTTCAGAGCAGGCGCCAGGGCCAGATGCATGCTGAGGCGAAGGCACCAGAGCTCAGGAGGCAGCAGAAGGGGTGAAAAAAGAGGTAAGGCAGGTGGCCATGGGAGTGAAAGCAAGTGTTCGGCCTGGATTGTTTTGCCTGCAACATGCTTGGCGTGTTTTAAAGATGTTTATTGGGATCTGTGGTTTTGTCCCTCATTCCAAACCCCTGAGAGCCAAATGGGACTTGAGACAGCACTGAGTCCAGCTCGGTCACGTGGTGCATGGAGAGGCTGATGGCCAGAGGAGCTGTAACTGGCCCGAGTCACACCAAGGGCCAGAGCCAGCCCTGGGACAGGGCCCAGGTCCCCGTCCTGGCCAGGGGTGCCAGAAAGGACCCCTGTGCGTGGGAACAGGCTTTTCTGCCTTTCCACGGCCCTAGACTCTGCCTGCTGGCCAGCTCAGTGAACCCAGCCAGCACCTTCTCTTGGCAGCAGCCTGGAAGCCTTCCCTGCGTTTAAGCAGAGCTGGTCGGGCATGGTCCTCCTCGGGGGTCCCCCACATTCTGGAGAAGATGAAGCAGGGACGCTTGAGGCAGCCTCGGCAGGGGCAGGAGGGAGGAGACTTAGAGAGAGGCGAGAAAGCCTGCTCATCGCTATTCTGACCTGGTATTCGAGGCCTGTCCAGTGTGCAGAGGGCCTTGTCCAGCCCCACCTCCACCCTGGGCCCTCCTGGGGAGAAGAGGGGCCTGCAGGATGGGTGTCTGCCTTAGGCTAGGCCCAGGCTCCCCTGTCCAGTGAGCAAGCTAAGCTTCTTGGGTGGGCCTCCCAGCTGCTCTGGGCCCTGGGCACCAAGCTGGGGAAGGTGTGGAGTCTGCAGGGACCCTCGCTCTGCATGGGTACCCCATAGGGCTTGGTGCCACATCTGGCAGAGGGTTCCTTTTCTGCCCATACCGTGTTTTCCTTTAATCCAGTGGCTCTCAAGCTTTAGCGTGTGTGCATCAGAATTCCCTGGAGGGCTTGTTAAAACACCCATGCTGCAGTCCCAGCCCGGGAGTATCTGATTCAGTAGGTCTCAGGCAGGGCCTGAGCATCTGCATTTCTGACAGGTTCCCGTGGGGTGGTGCTGCCGGTGTGGGGACCACACTTTGAGAGCCACTGCTCTAGCCTTTTCAGACTTCCAGAGGGGAGGACTGCATTGCATCTGTACTGCTTCCCCCTCCCTCGCCAGCACTGAGCTCACCGGTGGTCCTCATTTTGTGGAACAGGAACATTGGCTGTCAATTTCAGTAAATTGAATGATATTTTTATCCTTGTTAAAATGGGCGACCTGTTCCACCAATACCCGAGCATCCTCGGGTAGCTTCTCAAAGGAAGGACCACGGCTTTTTCTGAGTCCCTTTAGTGCCACTGGTCTCACGAGTTTTGAACACTGTGGGGAACCTGACAAAATCATCGCCATGACAACCCGAGATTAGCTCCTATTTTGTTCCAGTCTCTGGGCTAATAGCTTTTGCATTCTCTCTGAGTGCAACCTTCCTAAATGGACTTCTTCTGTCCCTGCTGGCACAAGTCACCGCCACTCCTTGGGCTATTTTATGGATAATGGTGGGAGCCAGCCCCGAGATTGTCCCCAGCCATCTCCCACCCGAGACAAGAAGCCCCCAAGTGCCTGGATTCCTGTGACAAAGTTCCGTAGTAGAGGCGTGTATAGTAGATTAGGGGACGGGAAGGTTGAGGACTCAGGCCCAGGGCTGGTGTGGATGTGGAAACAAAGGTAGAGATGAATAGGGGGTTCTGTGTGGGTGGAGGTTCCGAGCTTGCGGAGGTGTCCCGGGGAACAGGACCTGGTCTGATTTTTGACGTCTTCTGGGGGAGAACAAGGAGGAGGGAACTTTCTCAACTTCCCAACAGCATTTGATGCACTCGAACACGTCCTTGAAAGATGCTCTCCTGACGGCTGTCACCAGCCTCTCCTGGTTGTCCTTGTGGCCCTGACTGCCCCTTTCTCAGTGTTCTTCGCCAGCTCCTCTTCTAAATGTTGGCATTTCTCAGAACTTGGGGTTGGGCCCAGTTCCCTTCTATTCCTTCTACTCCAATCTACGCTCTCACTAGACCACCTCTCCACTTCCGTGGCCTTGACTAGTGTCCCCATGCTCGGCTTTCCCTGCTGTCTTCTCCAGCTCTGACTTCTCTTCTGGCCTCCAGACTTTTATCTAACTGCCTGACAGCTAGCTCCACCTGGCTCTTAGCATCGTCTCTAACTAAGCATATCCCAAATTGAGCTCTTGATTTCCAACTTGCCTAATTCTCTCCCTGCCCCTCCCTGCCATCTGCTCTTCAGCCAGTCTTCCCCACTCTAGTAAAGGGCACATCCATCCACCCACCCTGACACCCAAGCCAGAAACCTGGGCAATATCCTTGGTATCTCTTTCCCCATCATTGCATTAGTCAGGGTAGTAGCCTATAGATGATACTGAAATTACAAATAAGCCCTAAAGCCTCAGAGATTCAGCACAGTAATATTTACTGCTTGCAGTATGGTCAGCAGAGGTGGGAGGTAGAGTCCACTCACGGGGTCATTCAGGGATCCAGGCTCATTCCACCTTGGAACACTGCTGCCCTCCACATGTGGGCTACAAGGATGCTGCAGCAGGGGAGGAGGGAGTCGGGGTGTTTTAAGAGGCCGAGTCATCCTTCTCACCTGCTTGCCACTGGCCAGAACGCAGTCACATGGCATGGGTGAGGACTGGCAGTCTCTGGCACGCTTGCCGCGCCCAGCCAGTCTGTCTCCAGGCCTTGCCAGTTCTGTCTCCAGTCTCTCTCCTACACAAGACTCCTCTCCATATCTGCAGCTAACACTCCAGATCTAGCCCCTGGACCACCGCCATATCCTCACAGGATGCCTGCTCTTTTGCCCTTTAAATATATTATTTTCTGCACACAACCAAATCAGATCACATTGGCGCTTTCCCTTAAAACCATTTGTGGTTGGCAGAATAATGGCACCCCGAAGATGGCCACATCCTAACCCCCCAAATCCATGCATGTTACCTTACACGGCAAAAGGGACTTTGGAGATGTGATTCCGTTAAGGAACTTGAAGTGGGAAAATGGGGAGATTATCCTGGGTTACCCAGATAGGCTCCATGTCACCACAAAAGTCCTTGTGAGAGGGAGGCAGGAAGAGAGGGGTTTGAGGATGCTATGCTGCTGGCTTTGAAGACGGAGGAAGAGGCCGTGAGTTGAGGAATGTGGGCAGCCTCTAAAGCTGGGAAAGACACTCATTCTCCCCCAGAACCTCTAGAAGGGACCAGCCCTGTCGACATCTTGATTTTAGCCTAGAGAGACCTGTGTCAGACTTCTGACCTCCAGAACTGTGAGAATAAACTTGTGTTGTTTTAAGCCACTAAGTTTACTTTGTTACAACACAATAGGAAACGTATACACCATCCTACGGCTTCTCTTAGCATTTAGCATAAAATCCAAAATCTTTTCACACTACCCATCTCTGCAGTCGTCTAGCTCTCCTACTGCACCAGCTCCATCTGTGTCACTGTTTCTCTGGTTCACTCAGTTTTGGTTGCTTTTTTCTCCTTAAGAGTGTTTCTGTGCAACAAGTATCACTCTGCCCCAGGGCCTTTGTATATACCATTTCCTCCATCTGGAATTCCCTTCACTTGGCCAATGCCTGCTCCCAGGTTCTGGCTTAAACATCCCTTTCTCACTGATGCCTCCCCTGACTCACCACACCCATTTGTGCCCCCCAATCTAAATAAAATATGCCCATAATCCTCTCTTATACTCTTTGCTTTTTTTCACAGTGTTCATCACCACTTTAATTTCTGGTTATTTGCTTAAATCTTGGTCTTCCCCCATCTGACTGAAAGCTCTGTGCAGGCAGGGACGGCACATCCTTCCTGTATTGCCCGGAAGTGTTCGACTCATGATGGCGCTTAATATTTCTTGAGTAATTGAGTAAATAAGGGGGGAGGAAAGTGGGAAGAAAAATGGTAGAAGACCGAGGGGAAGGGAAGAAGGGGAGAAAGAGCAAGAGGAGGAGGAAAAAAGGCATCTTAAAATCTTCCAGCTCCAACAAGTTGAAGCTTTGTTGACCCTGGAATGTGGGACAGATGGGGATATAGAAGCCAGACTTATTTGGGTGAGTAGAAGGAAGGAGCGGTTGCCCTCTGGCTTACAAAACCAGGGCTGGCTCAGGAGCCCAACTCCCCTCCTCCTAAGCACCAGGGAAGGGGCCCCTGGGGGATTCAGCACCAAGGCGCCCGGGGCCAGAGCTGGTCCCATTAAGAATGGGGGGGAAGAAATGAGGGCCCTCATCTGCTCCTGTTTGGGTCAAGCTAGGAGGTGATAACTGCAGGAGAAATGTCTGGTCAGGGCATTCTGGGAAGCCTGAGGAGGTGGCCGTAAGCCTCCTGTGACCCACCTACCAGGCCAGAAGGGTAGGTGGAGGGCTGTGGGCTCCTCATAGGCTTGGGGATA
This sequence comes from Cabassous unicinctus, assembly GCA_029593785.1. Lineage (NCBI taxonomy): Eukaryota > Metazoa > Chordata > Mammalia > Cingulata > Chlamyphoridae > Cabassous > Cabassous unicinctus. The sequence continues at coordinate 7,546 of JAQZBX010099298.1, forward strand.
TTGTCCCCTAAAACCAGACCCTGGGACTTGGGCCCCTGAGTGATGTGGTTCTAGGCTCCCCACCAGCCCGGGTGCTGCAGGAGATGTTCCCAGGAGTCTTAGTCTCTAGAGGGGACCCAGCTGGGAACACAAGGCTGCACCACCTGGGATTGGAGAGGTGCCCAAGCTGGGGTGGGCTGGAGGAACTCTGGCAGATGTTTTGTCCTGGCAGTGCATTGAGGGAAGTGGCCTCAGCCTCCCCCAAGATTCACTCCAGCAGAGTGAATCTCTGCTCCAGAATTCAGGCCTGAACATTGGGAGTACCCTCGGAGACTCCCAGGCCTCGCTGTGCAGACAGGGAAACTGAGTCATGGTTGGGGTGTGTGGAGATTTGCCCAAGGTCATGCAGAAATAGACAAGGACTCAGGTCTGGTGGCTTCCGGTCAGGTGCTGAAGGGAGGCCATGTCCTTTGCACTCTCTCTCTTTTCAAACGTGAACTTCCCGGCATTGCTTGTTTTCCTCCCTCTGTGGCCACGGTGCCTGAACGGTGCCTAGCAGATGGTAGGTGCTCAGGAAATATAATTGAAAAAGTTGTGAAACCTGCCCTGCCTCTGCATCAATGACCTCTATCCTGGGAGCAACCTGGTCCCCTTGGTCCATCCCACCTCACCCCTGCATCCCTCCTTGCCCTTCAGCCCTTGGGACTCTGCTTGCTCCATCTCAGGTGCTCCCTGACCTCAAGGAGCACCAGCTGGCAGGAGCAGCTGGCCACACCGGGGCCTGATGCTCCACATTATGGGAACAGCTGTTGGCTGGGGCTCCCGGGGCATGGGCCAGGCTTGACCACGCTCCACGGCAGGCCACAGCCAGCTCTGGATAAGCAGCTGAAGGACACGCCGACACAGCTGCCCGCATGCTGGCTTGATGACCAGCCATGATGGGTGGCCAGGAAGAATGGATGACCAGCCTGGTGCTGAGGTCTGGGCCGGGCCTCCTCCATCTGGCCCTCAGTTTCTTCACGCTCTTGCTCAGCCTCCTGTGGTGCATTGGCTCCCACATTCTGTCATTCTGTGAGCGGGATTCCATGAGCCAACCTGAGTGGATGCGACTTCCCAAATAGCAATGCCTGAAATCTGAGGGACAGGGCTTTCTGCACACGGAAGCTGTGGGGGGCCAGGCCCCCTTCCCTGCCTAGCCCCTGCCCAGGCTTCCTCTGGGACCCGTTAGTGGCCTTCCACTGAGGCTTCCTTCTCACCTCACAGGGCCTGAGCCTCAGGGGAATGATTCCCAGGGACACCTAACTGAAACAATGACATTGATAATAACAATTGGGAACATGCATTGAGGGCTGACAGCCCGGAGTGTGCCCGTGTGTGAACTTGAATCCTCACAGCAGCCCCGTTACCTCAGAAATCCTCTCCATAGCCCACCTCCCTCCACCCAAAGCACCAGGAGCATCCCTTCCTTGGACCTCTGTTCTTTCCACTGTTGGAATCGTCACACTTCTGCTTCCCCTCCTCTACTTTTGGCCGCTGGCTCTTGATTTTGTCACTCCGTGGGCTTCCTCTGTCCATGTGTAAATATGGGTGTTCCCCGGGCTTCTTTCCTTGATACTCTTTTCACTTTACACCCTCTCCCTGGGTGAACTCTACCATCCCATGGCCTCAACCACCACTTGTGCTAGAGGGAAAAGGGAGCTGTGGGGAGGGCTGAGCCGTGAGGCAGGGTGGAGGGGGCAGGGTCACCTTAAGGTCTATGAGACTGCTAAGAAGCGCCTGGAGGATTGTAACTGATGATGATGGCATGGGTGACAGAGCCAGAGATCCATTTTGAAATGATGATCACAGCTGGGGGCAGTGGGTGTTGAGCAAGGAGTCTGTAACAATGGTCCAAGTTAGAGGTGGTTTGTGCCCTAGAGGGTTGGGGAAGGTGGAGAGTAGGGAATGGATTCCGCAAATATTTGGAGGTGAAACCAGCAGGACTTGGTGAGTGGCTGGGGGTAGAGCTTGAAGGAGAAGGAGAAGCACTGAGGATGGCCCCCAGGCCCTGGCTGGAGTCGGAAGCAGGAAGCCAGGTTTTAGTAGGAGGAGGCTGTGTTGAGTCTTGGGCCCTTCCTGGCGTGCTCTCCAGCAGGCAGCAGGCCGCGAGCCGTAGCCCTCAGGGAGCAGATGGAGACGAGCATTGGGAGTTGTTCGCATGTAATTCGGTTGTTAAAACCACGAACTCCGTGATCTCATTCAAGGTGACTGGGGCACGTGGGCCCAGGGCAGGGCAGGGCAGAGCTGGCACCTGCGTTTATGCGCTGGCAGTGGAGAAGGGCCTGGAGGGATGGTGGTCACACTGGACAGATGGGTATGGTGTGGCCAGTCAAGGAGGGGCCAGAAGTGCTGGTTGGATTCAGAGGTCATTGGTGACCTTGGCAAGAGCCACTGTAGTGGAGAGGAGGAATGCAGCATGGTGGGAGCAGAGGAGAGCAGGGAGTGCGGAGAGCCCCACCCACGTCACAGGGGCAGTGGTCAGAGGGTTTGGGGCATGCACAGAGTCCCCCAAGCCCCAAAATATGATTGTCAAGCTTGACATCATCCTCCCCTTCACAGCGCACGTCCAACAAGTTGCCACAGTTTACTGGTTCCTAAGTCACTCTCAAATCTGTCCTTTCCTTCCTCCTCTTCCCTCTCCGTTTGCCTGATCTGGGCCTCTGGTATCTCTTCCTTTGACTTTGCCGTGGCCTCCACAGTGGTCCCTGCCTCCCGTGTCTTCCCGCTCCAAGTCCTGTTGTAATTCCTGGCTGCCCTTGGCACACACAGGCGTCTGCCTAGATGACTTTCCCTCTCTTGTCCATCTGACAAGCATGTGCTCAACCTTCCAGCCCCAGCTCTGTGCCAGCTTTCCTGGAAAAAGCACCCCTGTTCCAGGGCTGCCCTGGAAGGCGGATGGGGGCCTGGGAGCAGCATCCTGCCCGCTGCCCCTTCGGGCCAGCCGAATCCTGCCCCTCCCCTAGAGGGAAAAAGAAGACCCAGAGAGGAGCCCACAGTGGGGTCCAGTTAGGGGAGGATGAATAGGAGCGGGTGCAGGGTGATGTGGGAAGAGGGGCCCATGGACCCCCGTTCCCTGTTCTTAGGGATCCAGTCCTGGCCTGGCGCTGGGCTTGCTTCCCTCTCGCCACAATCCTGCTGGGATGTAGGACTGTGTAATATCAGGTGGGGGCTCTGTGGGGCACAAGGTTGGTCTCTCCCTGCCCCAGGACCCCCAAAATGGGCATGTCGCAACTCCTGTTAGAGGGACCGTCCGGGGACAGGCTGAGCCCTCCCTCTCCTTAAACCACTCCCCTCCCCTTGGAAGGGCCAGCCCTGTGGTGTGTGTGTGTGTGTGCGCACGCGCGTGTGTATGTGTGTGCACGGCTGGGCCTACACTCTGCATGGCTCTCTTCCCCACAGGTTGCCCCGGCATGTGGGATAACATCACATGCTGGAAACCCGCCCGCGTGGGTGAGATGGTCCTTGTCAGCTGCCCAGAACTCTTCCGAATCTTCAACCCAGACCAAGGTATGTTCAGCCCCGGGGGATCTTCAGGGGGATCTAGAGGAACTAGCTTGCTCCCCGAACTTGGGCTCCCGGCCTTCCTGGAAGGCAAGGCACAAGGACACTGCAGGTGAACGTCTTTGTTCCTGAGCTCACCTGCTGGTGGGGAAGATGGAAACACATGCTGTCATGCAAACCTAAGGACATGAAAGCAGTCCCCAAACGTGGCACCTGGATCCATGCGGAGATGCCATCGTGGCACGTAAGAGCAAGCCTGTGCTCCCAGACATAGGCTCATCGGGGCCTTCTCACTCACCCCCCTAGGGACCTGGAGCTTGATAATTGCCTTCTCCTTACCCCACTTCCCCCCTCTGTAAAACGAGAAGAAGTATGGTGACTCCGCCACTGAGTGGCTTTGTGAGGAATAAAGTGGGGTAGTGCGTA
>JAQZBX010099299.1:0-11498 GCA_029593785.1 Cabassous unicinctus
CTAGTGATGTTGAACATTGTTTCATGTGTTTTTTATCATTTGTATTTCTTCTTTGGACAATTATCTTTTCAAGTCTGTTGCCCATTTTTAAATTGGATAGTTTGTCTTTTTATTGTTGAGTTGTATGATATTAAACCCTTATTGGATATGTGATTGCCAAATATTTTCTCCCATTGAGTCGGCTGCCTTTTCATATTTTTGACAAAGGGCTTTGAGTTGCAAAAGTGTTGAATTTTGAGGATGTCCCATTTATCTATTTTTTCTTTTGTTGCTTGTGCTTTGAGTGTAAGTTTTAAGAATCTACTGTTTCCCACAAGGTCTTAAATATGTTCTTCTCCATTTTCTTCTAGGAGTTTTATGGTTGTCACATTTACATGTAGGTACTTGATCCATTTTAAGATAATTTTTGTAGAAGGTGTGTAATAGGCATCCTCTTTCTTACTTTTGGATATGGCTATCCAGTTCTCCCAGCACCATTTGTTAATTAGACTATTCTAGGCCAGCTGGGAGGACTTGACAGCCTTGTCAAAAATCACTTGACTGTAGATTTGAGGGTCTATTTCTGAGTTCTCCATTCAGTTCCATTGGTCAATCTGTCAGCCTTTATGCCAGTACCATGCTGTTTTTATCACTATAGCTAAGTAATATGCTTTAAAGTCAGGAAGTGAGAGTCCTCCAACTTTGTTCATTTTTTTTAATAATATTTTTTCTATATTTGGGGTCCCTTACCCTTCCAAATAAATTTGTTATTTGGTTTTTCCATATCTGCAAAAAAGGTGTTAGGATTTTTATTGGGATTGTGTTGAATCTGTAAATCGGTTTGGGAAGAATTGACATTTTATATAATAATTATCGACTCTTACATTGACTCAGTCAGCCATAATTATCAAAAAAAGATACAAAAATATAATCCAATGACTGTTGAAAACTTGGGAGCATAAAAGAGGGAAGTAATTTTTTTAAAAAATTTATTGAAATTATATAAACAAGGCATATATTTAATTTAAATACTGCTTTCCACATATTTGCCAGTGAAATTAGAAACATTCCTTATATTTCCTAATCATTATCAGAAAACTGCCTATGATAAACAGATTAATTTACTTTCATTTTTTCTTTAGTTAAATTGCCAGGGATTGAATTTTTGATTCCAAGAACTTATAAACATTTTTTGTAGGAAATTTCACCACAGTATTGTGATCATATGTTTAAATGTAAATTATTTATCATAGCCATTGTAATTTTACTATAAATGCCATATAATGGTTTGTTTTTATTGTACATTAGTATCATGTTCACATGTAGATATATGAATCCATTATGTATTTTGTGTCTTTGGGGGTCTGTACAAGGAGCATTTTTGCAAAACCATTCATAAGATTCCTAAATTATCATTCTAATGCCATCTGCAACATGTTTTCTGGAGTTGTAGTATGATAAAATTATTTATTTCTCTTCATATTTATGAAGAAAACCAAAATAATAACCATAGTGTGCTGAGACTGCTAGCAATGCACCAAAGCATGGTTTCTCTTTTTACTGGACACAGATCTAGACTAAATTTTCTAAATTTCTTTGTACATGCAGTGGCCACATTACTTACTTATAGTCAATAAAATGTAAGCAATGGTGATGTGTTTTATTCTCAGGTCTAGAACATAAAAAGTTTTGCATTTGCAATTCTCCAAACTCTTTCCTCATGCCAACTGCTGAAAAAGGCATATCTCTGTCAGTCTAGTTTCATGAATTGACACTTTCTGTTCACTATTGAGCTAGTACTCTCCTTATTTTCCCTGAGCCATCATAAATATTTGAGACTATTTCTTTCATTACTTAGACTATTTAAACTACTACAAAAGTTTACTGCAATGTTCATGGCTGCTGTACCTATAATATATGACATTGACTTATTCATCTGTGAGTAAATAAGTTACAAAAAGTGAGACACATCAAACCCATTAGAGAATAAAAGTTTGCCAATATTAACTTGAAAGACAGAGCAGGTACCTAGATTTGTAACTCAAAAAAAAGAGACTGAGTCTAAATCAAATGCTATTTTGGGTTGATTCTTTCATGATGAATTTGGAAAGGTAATTCAGATAAATATGTCTATGGCAAAGAAATAGTCAGTTTTGCAGCAGAAAATAAAGTTAATAGAAATTGCATAAATGTGACCAATCTACTTGCATGCTTCTATTTTTTTTTTCTTTTTAATATCTTCCGTGAGATTGGATCTGCAGCTTATCCAGAAATTCTCAGGACTACCTGTATGTCCCTGCCATCCTATACAACTCATTACCCCATCATCCAATTGGGAAATGATCAAAGATAGCTATAAAGTAAAGTCTGCCCCCTGGTGGTTCTACCCACTGGTGTTTCTGTACCAAGTGGTGCTGAAATTGTCCCTGAAAAACACTTAACAGCTTTAGTCACACTGTTCAGGCCGTTAAACTCGAAAGTAGCAATTTCCTTACTAAATGAAGAAACTACCCAACTATGAAAGGCAGTTTTACAAAATAGGATGGCTTTAGATATTTTCACTGTGGCACAAGGTGGGACCTGTATCCTCATTAATATTCAATGTGTATATATTCCTGATCACTCTCATATTTCACAAGCTCTAAATCATATACAAAAGCACATAAAGCACATTGATAAATTAGCTATTGACCACCAATTTGATTGATTTAATTCCCTTTCTTGGCCCTGGCAACATGCTTTTATAGATCTACTGTCTTGTGGAGGAGAACTCCTACCATTCTGTTGTCTTTTATACTGTTGCTGTGGAATGTGGATGCAATGTTTGTTCTGTGGTCAATGTAAGCTGCTGCGTATGGGTGGATTGTGGGGACCCAGGGCCTGGGCTCCCCTTAAGCCCACAGCCCTTAGCCACCTACAAGACTTGGACATGAGTTAAAGTTAAACAACCCGCCCCAGAGGGGAAAGGATGAATAGATGGAAATCATGCACCATAATCTCCTTGAAGCAGTAAAACTTCATTCCTGCAATGACATCACCAGACTTCATATGTGCTCATAGGACCCTAGCAGAAACTGTTCTCATACCCTATGGAATATCTTTGTTCTGAAACCCCTTATATCACCCCTCATTTTCCCATCTCTTTGCAGAGCACTTCCTTCATTCTCCAGACTGCCGCCACCAGAGATTCTCCCCTATCAATAAGTACAAATAAAGCTTATGTCTGACTCAGTGCCTGGTGCTCTCTTTGGTCTCATGGTGGCCCCAATCCATGGCTTCAGGAGTTGGGTTGGAACAACTGGCAAGACACAAGCCAGGAAACTGAAGGATTACTGGAAGTAGCAGGCATGAGCTCAGGGAGAGGAGTATCAGCATGGGAAATCCCAGGTTCGTTCATGTGGGGAGACGTGATTGCCCTCCTGGATGAATGGGGAGCAATAGAGAATATGAAGATGTCCTAAAAACTCTGGCAGTTATACTGGCTGTGCTACAATAGGTAGCAGAGCAGCTGTATATAAATAAGAAAAAGGGAGACCACCAGATAATGGCAGCTATAGCATGTCTCCTGTTAGGAGCCTTGCAAGTGGCTACCAAGGCAGAACAAATGAAAGACACCTCTGCCCTGACTAGAAGAGTTAAAGTTAGAAAGGGATATACGACTACCATAGTCAGAAATGAAAGATTCTTTAGCCTATCGCATGCACCGAGTTCATCAGTTAGAAATCCTGGCTTGTAGATATGCTCAAGCTAGGAGCTGCAGGCTGCCTCGAGTCTAGATCTAGAGGATATTAACCACCCCTGGGTGGACCCTAAGGCATGTAATCCTATGGACTTCTCCTCAGACGAGAAGAAAGGGGAGAAATGGGAAGTGGAAGAAGATGAGGCGTCCCCAAGAATGCACTTATAATATAAGAGAAGTGGAGGCATTATAGGACCAACTCCCTGAGGTCCAACATTTCCAACCCCTTAAGCAGAAGTTACATATAACTATGAGGGACTATACCTCTGCTGAGTTGGGTGATTTGGGGCAAATTTCCAGGTAGAGATCTACAGAGTCTTTGCCTAACTGGCTTCTAAGATTATGGGACACTAGAGCAGAACGAGTTGTACTATTTGGGGTGGAAATGAGTAAATTGGTGTCCATTACCACTCATCCTTCCTTGCGTAGCATTTATATACTGCCTGTAGTGAAAAAAAAGCAGTGCGATTATTCGCATGGCTGGTTAATGGATGCAAGGCTGCATGGCCTAATGAAGGAGATATACCCCATGTCACCCATCAATGACAATCCATCAAAGAATTACAAGATGTTTTATGGGGATTTTGGATGAAATAGGCTATTTATGCTACCAACTTCTTGGGGCTTGACACCAAAGTTTTTATTGCAGGGATGAAAGATACTCTGCTACATACTGCTCCCAACCATTTGTATGATCTCTAGGCAATCCTGAACCTCCCTAGTGGGACAACCTGTGTTGCGAGCTGTGCAGGCTACTGCAGACTTAGAGGAATTGGAAAGGCTGTGGAAAAAGGGAACTGGGGTCCAGGTAGCAGGGAAAATGGACTGAGGACATGATGGTCCTAATTGTGTGCTATGCAAACAAATGTGGGTAGATCTTATTGCCGTGGCACCTAGCTAGAAACAATTGATAAGCAACTCAACGGGGTTTTAGTGAGACTTTGGAGCAAGCTCCCTAAGGACAAAAGATTTACAAAACTGTCCCCTTAGAATGAAGAAAGGAAAATAGGAAAATGGCTGCTTCCTCAACTCTGGGAAACTTCTGCTTCCCCAGCCGAAGCCTGGCAAGAATTCTTTCCCTTACCATAGAGGAAGGATCAAGAACCCCAGGTAAGGATAGTAACTGGGGGTCCCTGGGCTCATAGGCCACATGTAGAGTTAAATATTTATTTTCCCTACCAATCAGCAAAGAGTATTAGCCTTAGTAGACATGGGAGCCGAATGTACTTTAAGTCATGGCAATGTAGTGTGATTCCATGGGTCACTGCTGGCTATAGATAGCTATTGCGGAAAATCAATTCATGCTAAGCAACAAAATTTAGTTTTACAAATTAGACAATTACCTCCTTAAAGATATACAGTATATATTTCTCCTATACTTGAATATATTTTAGAAATTGACATTCTCCAGAATGCCACATTACAGACTACCATAGGGTAACTCCACTTCTGATGCAGTGTAATTAAGGCAGTGCTAAGGGGACAAGCTAAATGGTCCCTGGCAAAGGTGCCCTCGCCCCAAAGAATTGTGGTGACCAAACAGTACAAACTCTTGGGGAAGGGGCACCAGGAAATTACTGATACAGTTAAGGAATTAGAAAGGGGAAGGATAATAATAACCACCCACAGTCAGTTCAGTAGTCCTGTATGACCAGTACAAAAGCCTGATGGAACATGGCACAGAACAGTAGATTATTGTGAATTACATAAAGCAACACCACCACCACATGCAGTAGTCCCAAAGCTTGCCAGTCTATTGCAAGAAATTAGTACCTAGTTATAGCACTATCACTTTTAGATCTTGCTAATGCTTTCTTTAGTGTCTCCTTAGACAAGTCAAGCCAACCTGCATTTGCCTTCATGTGGGAAGGCCAACATTGAACCTTTAAGGTGTTAACCAGTAATTCTCTTTCAGAATTAAAAGAAGAATCAGAGACAATAAGATCTTATCTTGAAAACCTGGGATGGGCAATCGATCAGGACAAGCTTCAAGGCCTTGGCTGCTCTGCCAAATTCTTGGATGTTGTTTGGTTGGGTAAGACAAATCTATACCATCTGTTATAATCAATAAAGTGCAATGTTTTCCCACACCACAAACTCCAAAACAATTAATGACCTTTCTGGCTTTCTTGAGGTACTGGAGATCATTCATCCCTCATTTAGATCAAATATTAAAATCATTGTATATGCTAATCAGAAAGGTCATACATGGCAATGGGAGAAACCCTAGCAGGTGGCTTTTGAAGAAGCAAAGAGGGCAATAGCTTATGCTTAAAAACTAAGGGGGTAGACCCTGACCTACCCTGTGAATTGGATGTGGCTTTGGGTGGGGTTTGTGCAAAGCCAACATTATAAACAAGTACCCCTTGGATTCTGGCCACAATTATGGAAAAGGGTACAATATAGCCCCTGAGAGAAGCTGCTAAGGCATGCCTTGTTGCAAGTAGAAGGTGTGACCCAAAAGTGTCCAGTCATTCTGAAGACTGCCATTTCCCTATCCAGGGGTAGATCACAGATACTGGGAACAAACTTTGCTCTGACAGTGCGCAATTAAGTACCTTAACAAAGTGGAAAGCATACTTACTACAGTGCACTGTATTCAACACTTGCATCTTTAAGTACTGAAATGCACAAGATCCTAGGCCCAGTGTCTTATGTGGAAGACTCTTTGGCCCACATTATAACCCCTAAGGTGGCCATTGAAGTGCCCACTAAAGAAGGCATAGGACAGTTCCAGAGAATGCATGGTACACAAATGGTTTGACTAGTGGACAGCCTCCAGCATGGACAGCTGTGGCTGTGCAGGCCAACAATGACACTATTTGGTGGGAAATGAGCTCCATACAAAGCAGCCAATGGGCTAAATTAACAGCCATGTGGATGGTTATTGTACATGAGCCCAGGAACGAGTTGACAATCGGTACCGAAAGTTGGACAGTATAAAAAGGCCTTACCACGTGGATGGCAACTTGGAAACAATGGGCCACTATTCAGTGATTAGAGAAAGTAAGCCTTATATGGGGTGCCAGCCTAAATTGACAGTGACTGAGGAACTCCATTTACTGGTCACCTCACGCATTCTTGAGCGATGGACCTAGATATTGCTTGGACTTTCCATTTACCCTGTAACTTTACCAGCAGCGCAGGCCTTATAGAAAGAATTAATGGCCTTTTTTTAAATATATATATTTTTTAAAAAGAAACTTAGATTATATAACTGTTGCACAAAAAATATAAAGGATTCCCATATGTCCTGCTCCTTAGCTCTCCCACATTTTCTCACATCAGCAACATCCTCCATTAGTGTGGTATATTTGTCACAATTGATGACCACATCTTGGGGCATCACCACCAAATGCCCATCAACAGATGAATAGATAAACAAATTGTGGTACATACATACAATGGAATATTACTCAGCTGTAAGAAGGAATGCAGTATTAACACACAGGATAACATGGATGAATCTTGAAGACTTCATGTTGAATAAAGCAGGCCAGGCACTGAAGGACAAATATTACATGATCTCACTGATATGAATTAAGCAAATCAAGCAGGCTTACTTAGTTACAGTCTGGCCTTGTAAAGGGAAAAAAATAAAAGGCTATAAGGGATCTTTACAACAGTGGATTAAGAAGTTGTATCCAGCCTTGATCTGTTTAAATTCAGCCCTGTGGGTTTTGGCCCCTGCTCCAGTTGAAATGCTAACAGTGGTACTGATGCAGGTTTTGAAAATACAAGTTAAAGGTCCAGCTGCCTTACAGGCCAAAAAGGGAAATAATGATAATCTGTTGTTGCCTATGCTTCACACTATACAAACTGGGGAAAATGAGGGTCTTTGGCCAGGGTACTGGTCTATACAGTCTCACTCATTGGGAATATTAAGCCCATCGTGAATAAGAGTCACTGAAAATATTGTTATAACACCACAATTTATACAAAAAATGCCAGTAAGAGTATTTATTAATAACCTGGGGTCTCTTATTCCCACTGGGGTCCTATGTGTGTCTGTGACAACTCTCCTTATGACTAAACTAGTTTTTGATGTCACTGTTGAAAACTCAGAGAATTTAGAAGGAGAAAATGTACTGTATTGAAAGCCTTCTCATAGGACTCTCCTACCTGGTACTTTGTTATCTAATAATGGAAATGTTGCTTGCATACTGTTAGACCAGCATGGTCTGCCCTTTATTGTTCCCCCAAAACATCTTTCTTTTAGTCTATAGCCGCCTAGCCAATTCCTTTCTACAGTGGGCTTTGGCAGTAACCCATGCCCACAATCTAACCCAAGGTAAGGTTTACACAGGCTTACCATACTTGGTGCTCCTGGCCTTCCTTGGACTGTAAATCCTGAAAAGTGGACAACGTGGAACACCTTGCTGGCATGGCATAATATGACCCATCGACAAGTTCGGAACACAGCATTCTCATTTAAGACTGAAATCCAGCTGATGTCTTTCAATGAGACTTATATTTTTTCTGTTGTAAGGGAACAGGTGAATAAGCCCAGGCCTTTATTAGGATATGCTGTATATGATGGTTTAGGATAATTGACACTACCCAAAATATTTTGGAAAAAAGAAATCATTTTCTACTAAATTTAGCCAGAATAATTTTCTACTCTTGCAAATGAGTACCTCACTGATTCAATAATGGAAATTTCAGTGTTTTCAGTGACTGCAATTAAAAGGTACTTGAAAATGGAAGAATACAGTATTGTTACCAAGGCTGCTTGAGATTAAAAACCTTGAAACTCCATCTAATATCAATAAATTGTAATTTAGCAGATTGTGGCATGCTTTCACAAATAAAGCAAAAAAACTTATCCCTAGAGTTACCATGAATTACGTGCTTACATTAAGCAAGGCTTTTAATAAAGTCAGGCAAGCAAAAACCCAGCTATGTATCACTATTGACTCTGCTGTTAATCCCACTATAACATCAACTAATTTGCAGTCTTTTCTATTTATTAAGTGAAAGTCAGGGCATAGTCAGTGGGGGAGCCCAAGATTTTGAAAGGGATCTAATGGAGGATTCTGAGAACACTGGGTTACTCTAGACAAAATCTCCATTAAAAACTATCATTTCTTCCCTGTCTGATGAGGTTGCCCTAGTTTGCTTGAAGACTGAAGAGGAAAATGGCAGGGGCGGGGAGGTATTTGCAAGAAGAAGCAAATGAATTAAAACCAGTATTTCTCCATGTCTGCAGACTTATAAATAGATTTAGATCAGAGAAGAGCCCATAGGTCCAATTTCAGGGTCAAATAAATAGATCGGGTATCAAAAAATAAGTTTTTGACCATTTATATTGAAAAATTCTGTTAAATTCAAGTGGTCATAAATTCTGTGGATATTGACTAAGATATAGGGACATAATTTTAAAGTAGGCTGAATATTTTAATAATATTTCACTTACCATGAATACTGTATTAAATTATGCTAGATTGAGCTGCTAGTTCAGTGCTAATTATTCAGTCTTTATTGGTGGTAAGTTGTTTCACAAATATATGGACATAATAATTGCCCATATTGAATCCTTTTGAAATTCCAGAAATTTCTTGAACAAATTAGAAAAAGTTTCCAAAATGTATTAGATAAGAAAGAGAAATAGAAACTTAAAAATGACTACCTAGTTGTACCAGAAATATTCCCATGTGAAATTCTTTAGAACTGGCATGCCAGTTCTTTTGAAAGGACTACTATCTATTTTCTGATATAGGGAATGCTTGAGTGAGATTTTACAGTTTAAAAGAACTTCCTAAATGTATGGAAGCTACCAATATCCACTTCTAAAATTCAAGGGTTGTAGAGAAATATGACAACCTGCCCTAAACTTAGAAGAAGCCAAGATTAGAATACTTAAATTATTCCCATATACCTGGAACCCTGCTTTTTTGTTCTCCATCATCTTCTTCCCTGATGTAGTCATAGCTGAAATCACTTTCAATGATTGACATCTTCACTGCAGTTAGAGGTTGCAGTAGTGGAAATGACAACAGCTTCAGCAGCCAGCTTGCCTTGACAAAGCTGACAGTGTTTTTTCTTGCTGTTAAGATTCCTATTTCTCTTATCATGGTGTCTCCTATAAGGTGATAGAACTATGCTTGTAAAATATGGAATGTAATGTTCACGTGTGTCAGAACTAGCTCATATCAAGAGATCTTGAAATTTTCTTGTCTATTGTGGCAAATTAAATGTTATGATTAATCTGGAAAACAAAGTGATAGCTTCGGATCAAAATCTAGACTTCCACGGGCAGTTTTTATTTTCAGGAGCCACAGATCACCTGTCTTTCATTTCTCACATTAATGTCTCTTTACCTCTTCCTCATTTGATGTCTTTAATATAGGTTCACACCAAGATTCTAAAGTACCTTTTGGACTCTATTGTTTTTTATTTCTATGCTTTCTCTTTCTTTTTCTTTCTTTTTTTTTTTTTTAAGGAAAATGTTCTTAATATTTCTTAACTGTTCTACTCCCTTCAATCAGAAACTAATGGATCAGTTTGGAATTTACAAACATGAACTCACCATTTTCGAACAGACACTCCATAAGAGAGGAGGTGGACTTTAAATGGCATAAAAAACCCAGGGTGAATGATCTTCTAATCTAGATAAAATACAATTTTTCTGTCACCTTGACCATTTTGCAGATATCATCTGAATATTATCTATAGCTTTGTTACTGATCAGAACATCAATGGTTGCTTGGTTACTCTCAATAGTGGAATCAAGTTTAGCCCATCTGAAAGAGACATAATCTACTCTCTGTTAGCAATCAGAAGGTATTCCACTGAAGTATAGAACTTGAGGAAGTAAATGTCAGGGCTGGCTCTTGTGTTGTTGACACTAGAGGCCTCTTGAGAAGAAATTACCCACCCATCACTGCCCTACTTTTGTATAGTCCATAGGAGTGAGACTATTTGCAGAACCACAAAGAATTTTTAACACTGACATTACCCATTCATCATTCATATGTATACTTTAACAAATCAATTTTATTGATACATATTAATAAAGCATACAATTCATCCAAAGTTTATAGTCTATGGCATTTGGTATAATCTCATAGTTTTGCATTCATCACTTTGATCATTATTAAAGCATTTTCATTATTTCAAAAATAGTAATAAACAAAAAACAGACAGACAAGAAAATTCTTCACCTCTCAATCTATCTCTCTATTCTTCCCCTGCTGTACATAGCTGCTATTTCTGGCTATTCTTGCACATTTATTTATTTATTTATTAAGCAGTTCTATTGAGATCTATTTCACATACCATACTATCTACCCAAAGTATTTTAGAAAGTATTGATTACCAACAGGAAGCCAGTCACTATTGTGGCAGGGGATCAAGACACATCAGTGAATGACAAACATGCACACACACGCAATCCTTGTTCTCAGACAATACAACTATACATAATAAGTAATACATTTTTTTTTTTAAAGATTTATTTATCTATTTATTTATCCCCCCCTTGCTGCTTGTGTTTTACGGTGTCCATTTGCTGTGTCTATCTTCCATGTCTGCTTATCTTCCTCTTGCTGTGAGGTCCTGCTGCATCAGCCTACCGCACTGCGCAGGCCGGCCAGCCTGCCCTCACAAGGAGGCCCCGGGAAGCGAACCCGGGGCCTCCCATATGGTAAACAGGAGCTCTATCCATTGAGCCACACCCGCTTCCCAATAAGTAATACATTTAAAAGTATGTTAGAATATGAAAGTGCTCTGTGGAAAAGAGAGAGAAAGAGAGAGAGAGAGAGAGAGAGAGAGAGAGAGA
>JAQZBX010099300.1:0-11489 GCA_029593785.1 Cabassous unicinctus
AACTGTAAGCCAAGAATTCTGTATCCAGCAAAGCCGGCATTCAAAAATGAAAGAGAATTAAAAAATATTCACAGATAAACAGAAATTAAAAGAGTTTGTCACCAAGAAGCCTTATCTTCAAGGAATGATAAAGGGAGTTCTGCAGTTTGGAAGGAAAAAACAGGAAAGAAGGGGTTGGATGAAAGTGTAGAAATGAAGAGTATGAGTAAGAATAACTGAAAAGATGAAAAGAGTAATAAAAATATGACATATACAAACCTAAAGAAAATATGGTTAATGTAAGTATTGCCTTGACAGTAATAACATTGAATGTTAATGGATTAAACTCTCCAATCAAAAGACACAAATTGGCAGAAAGGATAAAGAAATATGACCCATCTATATGATGTCTACAAGAAACTCACCTTAGACCCAGGGATGCAAGGCGGTTGCAAGTGAATGGTTGCAAAACAATTTTACATGTAAATAATAACCAAAAAAGGGCAGGAGTAACTATACTAATATTGGACAAAAAGATTTAAATGCAAAACTATTGTAAGAGACAAAGAAGTACACTATATAATAATAAATGGGGAAATCTATCAAGAAGAAAGAACAATCATAAACATTTATGCACCTAACCAAGGTGCCCTAAAATATATGAGGCAAAAATTGGAAAAACTAAGTGGAGAAATAGATCCCTCTACAATTATAGTGGGGGACTTTAAAACACCATTATCACTATTAGAAAGTACATCTTGACAGAGGGACAATAAAGAAACATAGACATTGAATAATACCATAGAGGATATATACCTAATAGATATGTATAGAATATTACACCAGAATACTTTGGGATATACATTCTTCTTGAATGCACATGGATCATTCTCCGGGATAGACAACATACTTGGTCAAAGTACAATTATCAACAAATTCAGAAAGATTGAAATTATACAAAGTAATTTCTCTGACACAATGGAATGAAGCTGGAAATTAATAAGGGGAAGAGAAGAAGAATAGGTGCAAATATATGGAAGTTAAACAACACACACTTGGAAAATCAGTGAGTCAAGGAGGAAATTGCAAGAAATCAGTAAATACCTTGAAATGAATGAAAATAAGAACACAACATATCAAAACTTATGGGATACATCAAAAGCAGTGCTGAGAGGGAAATTTATAGCCATAAATGCCTATATTAAAAAAGGAGTAAGAGCTAAAATCTAAGCCCTAATTGCACACTTAGAGGAACTCAAAAAAGAACAACAAACTAATCCTAAAGCAAGCAAAAAGAAGGAAATAACAAAGATTAGAGCAGAGCTAAATGAAAATTGAGAAATAAAAAACACTAGAAAAAAATAGCAAAATGAAAAGCTGGTATTTGAGAGGATTAATAAAATTGGCAAACCCTGAGTTAGACTAATAAAGAAAAAAAAAGAGACAAGATGCAAATGCATAAAATAAAAAGTGAGGGAGGTGATATCACCACTGATGCCATAGAAATGAAGTGTATCATAAGAGGTTACTTTGACAAATAGTTTTCCAACAAGATGGATAACTTAGATGAAATGGACAAATTTCTAGAAAAACACAAGCAGCCTACATTGATGAAAGAAGAAACTGATGAACACAACAGACCAATCACAAGTAATGAGATAGAATTAGTCATCAAAAAGTCCCATCTAAGAAAAGCCCAGGACCAAATAGCTTCATAGTTGAATTCTACCAAACATTCCAGAAAAACCTAACACCAATCCTACTTAAAATCTTTAAAAAAATAGAAGTGGGCAGAACATTGCCTAATTCATTCTAGGATGCCAACATCACCCTAATCCCAAAGCCACATAAAGATACCACAAGAAAAGAAAACTACAGATCAATCTCTCTAATGAAGCTGGATGCTACAGTCCTCAACAAAATATTTGCTAATCATATTGAACAACAAACGAAATGAATTATACACCATGATCAAGTGGGTTTCATCCCTGGTATGCAAGGATGATCCAACATGAGAAAATCAATCAATGTAATACACCACAATAGCAGATCAAAAGAAAAAAATCACATGATCATCTCTATTGATGCAGAAAAAGCATTTGACAAAATACAGCTACCTTTCTCTGAGAAATCTACAACAAATCTTCTAGAGAGCTGTTAAACGAATTCATAAAGTGGAAGGATATAAGATCAACATGCAACAATCAGTAGCATTTCTGTACACTAATAAGGAGCAATCTGAGGAAAAAATCAAGAAAAAAAATTCAATTTACAATCACAACTAAAGGAATCAAATACCTAGGAATAAACTTAACTAAATATGTAGAAGACTTGTACACAGAAACCTATACAAGATTGTTAAAGAAATAAAAGAAGACTTAAATAATTGGAAGAATATTCCATGTTCATGGATTGGAATAGTAAACATCATTAATATGTAAAATTGATTTACAGATTTAATACAATTCCAATAAAAATTATAACAGCATTTTTACTGAATTGGAAAAACTAAATATGAAATTTATTTGGATGGGCAATGGTCCCCAAATAACAAAAACATATTGAAAAAGGAAAATGAAATTGGAGGCATCACGCTACCTGACTTTAAAACATACTACAGAAATGGATGTGGCTCAAGCGATTGAGCTCACATCTACCATATAGGAGGTCCTGGGTTTGATTCCTGGGGCCTCCTGGTGAAAGGCAAGCTGGCCCACGTGGCAAGCTGGCCTGAGCAGAGAGCTGGCCCACGCAGAGTGCTGGCCCATGTGGAGTGCTGGTCTGCACAGAAGAGCTGGCCCACACAGGGGTGCTAGCCCGTGCAGAGAGCTGGTGAAGCATGATGATACAACAAAAAGAGACACAGAGGAGAGACAATAAGAGACACAGCAAACCAGCAGATCAGGGAGCTGAGGTGGTGCAAGAAATTGAGCGCCTCTCTCCCATTCTGGAAGGTCCCAGGATCTGTTCCTGGTGCTGCCTAAAGAGAAGACAAGCAGACACAGAAGAACACACAGAGAGCAGACAGTGAGCAGACAGAGAGCACAAAACAATGGGGTGGATGGGGTCAGGGAGAAATTAAAAAACATAAGAATGAAAAAATAAAACATACTACAAAGCTACAGTGGTCAAAACTACATAGTTTTGGCCCAAGAATAGATATAATGACCAATGAAACTGAATTGAGAGTTCTGATATAGATCCTTGCATATATGATAAACTGATATTTGACAAGGCCACCAAGACCACTCTACTGGGACAGAATGACCTCTTTAACAAATGGTGCTGGTAGTACAGCATAACCATATCCAAAAGAATGAGAGGGGTTCATTATCTGAAGCCCTACACAAAATTTAACTCAAGACTGATCAAAGACCTAAATATAAGAGCTAAGACCATAAAGTTCCTAGAAGAAAAAATAGGGAAGCATCTATGAGATATTGTAGCAGGGAATGGATTCATAAACTTTACACCCAATGAGTGAGCAATGAAAGATTAAAAGATAAATGGAACCTCCTCAAAATTAAAAACTTTTGCTCTTCAAAGGAGTTTGTTAAGAAAGTGAAAAAGCAGCCTACTCAAAGGGAGAAAATATTTGGTAAACATTTTTCCAATAAGGGCCTAATATCCAGCATATATAGAGAAATCCTATATCTCAGAAACAAAAAAGGCCTTCAACCCATTTTAAAAATGGGCAGGAGATTTGAATAGACACTTCTCCAAAGAAGCAATACAAATGGCTGAAGAGCACATGGAAAGAAACTCAACATCACTAGCTATTAGGGAAATGCAAATGAAAACTACAATGAGACATCACCTTACTCCTATTAAATGGCAGCTATTAAAAAAAAAAACAGAATTTCACGTTTTGGAGAGAATGTGGAAGAATGGAAACCCTTGTCCACTACTAGTAGGAATGTAGAATGGTGCAATCATTGTGGAGGACGGTTTAGCAGTTCTTCACGAAGCTAACTAGAGAACTGCCATATGAACAAGCAATCCTACTTCTGGGTATATACTCAGGAGAATTGAAAGGAGGGTCATGAAAAGATATACGCACACCAATGTTCTTAGTGGTATTATTCACTATTGCCAAAAGTTGGAAGCAACACAAGTGTCCATCAACAGATGAATGAATATACAAAATGTGGTATATACATACAATGGAATATTACTCAGCTGTAAGAAGGAATGAAGTATTGATACACAGAACAACATAGATTAACATTGAAGACCTTATGTTGAGTGGAGTAAACCAGTCACTGAAGGTGAAATATTACATGGCCTCACTGATATGACTTAAGCAAATTGAGCAGACTCACAGAGCTCAAGTCTGGATGATAAGTTATCAGGAGTCAGAAAGGGATAGAAGGTGGTGAGCTCATCCTCAATATTGGCCAAATCTCTGATTAGGTGAAAGGGGGTGGTTGGGTAGTGGATGGGGGTGGTAGTGGTGCGGTGATGTGATTGGGTTTGATGGTGCTGGAATGTAAGAGGGTGTGGGATGGGGGTTTGGGTTAGACTATCCATGGAACTGGGGGAAGGCTGGAGGAAGGAACGGGTAAGCTCTGGGGATATGTAGGTCTGTGGTTAAAACTACAATGGTGGAAATGTTCTTTTGGCAAATGTGGTGGGGTGGGTTACTGGTGCAGGCCATAGGGCATGGGGGGATAAGGGGGGTAGGACACACCTGGGGCATGCTTCTACACAATATGAAAATGCTCATCATTGTGTGTTATCTCAGTGGGTGGAGATTCACACAATAAACAAGAAAATATTAAACTCCAATCCTGGGGATTCCTCCTATGTTTTCAATGTGAGGGGCAAGGAACATAGGTAGTGCCTAATAAAAGAAAACAGACCAATATATCAAGCCCTCAATATTATTGCATGTAACTATGAAACTTGTTTTTCAAAAATGGAAACTTACTAGTTTCCACACATTCTGAGCGGAGCGGGAGGGAAGAATAGAATAGATGGAACATAGGGCATTTTTAGGGCATTGGAATTGTTCTGTATGATCTTGAAATGATGGATAAAGGACATTTTAAATTTTGTCAAAACCTATAAAAGTGTACAGTGCAAAATGTAAGTTATAATGTAAACCATTGACCATGGTTAGCAGCAGTGCTTCAATATTTGTATATCAATTGTAATAAATGTACCATACACATGTAAATGTTATTAATAAGAAAGAGTGGGAGAGGGGGAAGGAGTTGGTTATAGGGGAATCCCCTGTATTTTCTATGTGACTTTTCTGTAACCCAAAGCATCTTTGAAAATAAAGCCAAAAAAAAAAGACACTGGGAGAATATATGGAACAAATTGTCACTGTACATAAAATTCAACAGTTCTTGTGGTGATGAAAGGCAATATGAAAATATTTTTTAAATTTAATTTAATTTCTTATTTTTTATTCTTGTATTTTATTTATTTATTATTATTTTACTTTCTCATTATTTTTATTGGTTCATTTTTTGGCTTTGTTTTGGGGAAGGTTTTGGATCACAGATGGGCCACAACCATGGCAGGGGAGGATCATTGGTGTGGGGTGTTGGTGATGAGGGGATATGTGGGGAGGAGTGCACCTGGGGAATGCATCTATGGCATTTTAATATGTTCCACTGGTCATAGGACGTTGTCTCAGTTGGTGGAGACCCCCACAATAATGGAAAGTATAGAATTTCCATCGTAGGAAGTCCTGCTACCTTCTTCAATAGAGTAGCAAGAATCCCCCAAATACATGGCAGTGCTTAGCAAAGGAGGACAGAACATTATGCCAGGCCTTGATACTCATAGTTGTACTTATAAACCTTGTTCTTATGAAATTGCAACTTAGCCTAGTATTATATATTGCCTAAGAGTTACCACCAGAAAGCCTCCGGTTGCTCAAACGTGGACTGTCTCCAAGTCAAACTTAGCATATAAATGCACTACCTTCCCCCCAACATGGGACCTGACTCCTGGGGATGAGCATCCCTGGCACCAAGGGATTATTACCAAGTGCCAACTAACAATGCATTTGGAAAAAGACCTTGACAAAAAGGGGTAAATACTAAATATGAAAGAGTTTTTATTGCTAAGAGATATCAAAGGGAGTTGGAAGGTCATTTTAGAGGTTACACTTATGCATGTCTCAGGAGAATCTCATTGACTGCCATAGAAAACAGTGTCTCAAACAGAGGGCCCCTGAGGGCTCTAGAGGCATCTAGACACTAAAGACAGGACAGACAATTCAGGAATTCAGCTCCCTGTCAATGGGCCTTGCTTTGGAATATATGCTCACCAATCTAACAGAGTGAGACTCATTTATAATTTCCCTACATATGCTCTTCTGCCCCTTTTATTTGAATGTATAATTAGCACTGTACCTATTAATTGTATTTCCCAGAGATTTAAATCTTCCAGCTGTTCATGTGCTGGTTGAGCCCTGAATCTCAGCAGAGTTGCAGCCTACACTGCAGTTCATTGGACTCTCCTGGGACAACTAACAAAAGGATGATGATGGACAATACCCATACCAAAAAAAACAGAGTATCCACAAATGCAAGCAAGACACTTCCATCAGTTTGCCCCATGGAATCTAAGCCCCTCTCAATCAAAAAGAGTGTGGACATCAGCAGCCCAAAATTCTCAAGATTGAGGAATGAACAAACATAAGGGGGTATTGCAACTATGGACTAAAGTAGATTTATTATTATTCAAGCAATGGAAGAACTTGTATCATTGATATAAAGATAGTGGTTACCAGAGGTTCTGAGGGGACAGAGAGGGAAGAAAAGGTGTACCATGGGGTATTTTGGAGACATTGAAATTGTTCTGCATGACATTGCAATGATGGATACAGGCCATTATACATTTTGTCAAACCTATAAAATGGTGCATTGCAAAGTGTAAACCATAATGTAAACTATGGACCATGGTTAGTAGCAATGCTGCAATATGCGTTCATCAATTGCAACAAATGTACCACACTAATGAAAGATGTTGTTACTAGGGGAAAATGGGGTAGTGGTAAGGGTGGGGTATATTGGAATCCCCTGTATTTTTTATGTAACTTTTATGTAATTTAAAACTTCTTTAAAAATAGAAAATTGAAAAACAAACAAACAAACCAATAATGTAATATTTCATATCTAGCATTTGGTCATAAATATAAAAAACTGGTAATAGACATTGTTCATTAGGATGTGGGTACTGGCAGCAGGTATACTGTTAATATGAGAGCGTAAATGGGTAAGAATTTTTATATAAATTTTGATGATATCTAGTAAAAGGAAGAGGCAAAGACATATGTACCAGTAATTCCATTTGTAGCTGTGCATCAAAAGGATATCTTGAAAAGTAGAAAGAAAAAATCCAAAAAGGAAAAATAAAATTAATTGCAAATTTTAATATATGCATGAATGTATGTGTATGTATATGAATGGGTATTTTGTGAATACACATATGAATACACATATGAATTCATATTATATATAATATATATTATGTATTATATAGAGATCTAGATAATTTAAATATTCATCTCTAGGGAAATGGGTAAATAAAAGAATATGTTCAGACATTAGAACATAAGATTCCAATTAAAATGATTGTCCAAGAGCTGTAAAAAACAAATGTATAAATTTTAAAACTTAATGTTATAAATTACAAAAAATGAATGGTGCATGATAATATTTATGTACATTTTTGAAGCTATAACAATAAAACCAAAGATTACATATAGTTATTTTCTATATATCTGTAGTAAAAGTGAAAGCATATATTGTAATTAAATATATAACAACCCTAAGATAGTGGTTATTTCTAGAGTGTGAGAGAAGGAAATGAAATCTCTTACGTGGATCTCTAGCCTTACTTCCAATATTTTGTATCTTAAAAAATATATCAGCTTGAAGCAAATATGGTTAATGGTGAAATTTGCTATATTGGTGGACAAAAACATGCTTACTACATTATATAACATTTTTATATTGGAAACATTTTATATTATAAATAAAGCTAAAAGCTTTGTTTCCCTTTGTAATGTTTTAAAATTTAAAGAGGAAAGAAAAGAGGTAGATGTGTTGCATTTAGTTTATTAGATTCCTCTTCAGAGAAAACCTCTCACAGATTATCAGGTTTTAGAAGACTATTATACATGTGGTATTTGTCTGTTATTTCATAAACTCCTAAGAACACATTCTGCTTTTCTGTATGTCCTCTGGTCCTCCATTCCCATTTTCCACAGTTAGTTGTTTTGGAAACATCACTTATTAACTATTATTCCTGTTTTATTTTTGTTGTTGTTGTACATTTATGTATTTTTACATTGCTTTTTGTCTTAGAAGATTTCAACCTATTTTATAGGTTTCATTTCTGTCATTCTTTATTACTTTATCTTCATTCTCAATTAAGATTCTCTGTTATATCTGTATCATTATATTTTTATAAATCATTAAGTGTTATTTTGTCTCTTTATTTTAGTCTTTAGATGACTGACTCAATATTTTATTCTCCAAAAATGTTCCCATTACTAATTTGCCTACTTCTTATAATATTGTTTTGTTGTTCTTTTTGTTGTTATCAATTGACAAAATATTTTGGAAGAGGAGTAGTAATGGTGATTGTCCATACCCTGAGGAATATTGGATGCATTTTTCTTTATAGATACACCTGCACAGAATCTTCTAACCTCCCACTGTAGGTTACTGCACTCCCTCAAAAAATGAATCATCTGAATTTAAATTCTGTAAGATGAGTAATATAGTAGATATAAAGCCACCTTGATAATCCTGCTTCCACTAAAATACACTGAGTCATTGAAATGGTATTTTCTTTTCACATAAAAATCCCCCAGTCTTTTTATAAAAATATACATGATCTTAATCCTTTAATTCATCTTTTCTTCTCCATGTAAATCCTGGAGAGGGGCTAACATCTAGACAATCTATGTCATGCCAGGAGAGTAGATAATATGAGGGTATAATTGGTAGAGTATTGGAGTTTAGAAAAAGTTCTCTAGAGGTAACCTGACATAAGAAATTCAAGACTTCAACCAAAACTGTAACAACTCCTTCAGAGTAGGGTCCATGTTTTGCTCATCACTGCCTTTATTACTTGGCACAAAGTCTAACAAAACAAGAATTTTTAAAATGTGGAAAACATTAGGGAACAAGAAAGTAGTTGTCCATTTTATATGTCAAAACTAGGCTTGTCCTACCTCAGTAGTAGCAGTGAGCCAAAGTCATACAACCTTAATCTAAAGACAAAGAAAGAAAGAAAGAAACAAACAAAAAACAATGGCTTGACCTCCTCTGATCCAGTTGACACTCTAGAATATAAATTTAAATGTCTACAACCCTCATCAGGAATGAGTGGCTAGAGTTAAAAACGCAAAGGATTTAACTTTACACATACTGTAATTTTATGCTATTCACCTGTAAGCCCCTTATAAAAGAAATTCCTCCATATATCATCAAATTAAATTACATAAGTACTAATTATGATTTTGCCTTCAATCGGAGAAGAATATCTTATTTGAGGGATATTGAGGCTTACAGTAAGTGAAATGGATTTTACCAAATTCTGCCATGAATGTTTAAGAAAGTTAGTTTATCTGGCTGGGACCTTAGTCTGAGTATCTTTCAAAATGAATAGGTTAATGTAGCAGGACTTCCCAGAATGGGAGTTTGTATTTTGTTGGTTATTGTGTGGGTCTCCACCCACTGAGATAACACCCTCAAATAAAATGGCAAGAATCTCTAGAGTACATAGGCAGTGCCCAGTAAAAGAGAGCAGACCAATTTGTCAAGCCCTTGAAATTAATGCTTATACTTATGAACCTTATCCTTGTAAAATTTAAACAGCCTAATAACTATTACCTCCTAAAAACTTCCTTCTTACTCAAATGTGGCCTCTCTCTAAGCCAAATTTAGCAAATAAATGTACTACCTTCCCCACAACATGGGACATGAATCCTGGAGATGAGCCTCCCTGGCACCATGGGATTAATACCAAGAACCAAACAGCAATGCATTTGGAAAAAGACCTTGACCAAAAGGGGGAAACATTAAATATGAAAGAGTTTTCATTGCTAAAAGATTTCAAAGTGAGTCGAGAGGTCATTCCAGAAGTTAGGCTTATGCTTGTCTCAGATGGATCTCACTAACAGGCACAGTAAACAAAGTCTCAGACAGAGGTGCTCCCAAGGGTTCTAGAGACACCTGGACACTATAGGCAAGGCACACACAACCTTATGAAACCAGCACCCTGTCAGTGGGCCTTTCCTTAGGATATATGATAACCTATTTCCCCAGTTGTACAGTGATAGACTCATTCATGATTTCCCTATACATGATCTTTCTACCCCTTTTATTTGAACCTATAATTAGCACCAAACCCATTAAATAAATGATCCAGATACTTAAGTCTTCAGTCTGTTTATATGCCGGTTGAGCCCTGAATCTCAGGAGAGTTGCAGCCAACACCTTCTTTCCAGTTCATCAGACTTACCCGGACAATGAACAAAATTATGATGATGGACATACCCCCAACCCCCCCAAAAACAAAGAGTATCTACAACTGAGAGCAAAATAATTCCTTCCATCTGACCCATAAGATCTAAACTCCCTCAGAATCTGAAGCAGAGTGAGCATCACAATCCCAAATCCTTAAGATTGAGGGATGAACAAACATAAGGGGAGAATGCAACCATGGACAAAAGTAGACTTATGGTTACTGTAGTAAAGGAAAAACTTATAACATTGATATAAAGGTAGTCGTTACCAGAGGTTCTGAGGGGACAGAGAAGGAACAATAGGTGGAATATAGGGCATTTTAAGGCTTTGGAATTGTTCTGCATGATATTGCAATGATGGATACAGGACATTATATATTTTGTCAAAACCATAATATAACTATAAAGTAAACCATAATGTAACATTAGACCTTGGTTTGTAGCAATGCTTCAATATTTGTTCATCAATTGTAACAAACGGACCACACTAATGTAAGATGTTATTAATAGGAGAATATGTGAGAGGGGGAGGGGTGTGGTATATTGGAATCCCCTATACATTTGATGTAACTTTTCTGTAATCTAAAACATCTTTAAAAATGAGGTTTATTATATGAAAATAAAAATATGAATAGGTTAAATTAGAACAGTGTTTTTAAACTGATATTTTAAACCTGTTAGTAGATCATAAAATCAATGTGGTTCCCACAATTAGCATTTTTAAAATAAAATAGAAAAAAGCTTAATGGAGGATATCATAGTCATAAGGATAGATAAAGTAATGTATTGTGAAAATTCATTTCTTATTTGCATGTGTACATTTGTTAGTGTGTAGACTAGATCATGACAAAATACACTTTTACTGTGTACTGTGGTTTAAAAAAAGGCACTGGGTCAGCTGACCCCCAAATTTTACCAGTTCTGATTTGAATTCTTCCAGTTTTAACCAACCAACTCCATTCTTGCTTCATTCATTTTATGAAAAGCATAAAACACTTTCATTAGAAAC
>JAQZBX010099301.1:0-11489 GCA_029593785.1 Cabassous unicinctus
ATAAGAGATCATGTTACTTAATTGACATGAATAATGTAAAGGAGAAATTAGTGGGGAACTTCAACTATATACATGTTTTGTTTTTTTTTTTTTAAAGATTTATTTATTTTATTTATTTATCCCCCCCTTGCTGCTTGTGCTGCTGTGTCCATTTGCTGCATGTCTTCTCTGTGTCTGCTTATCTCCCCCTTGCTGTGAGGTCTTGCCGCATCAGCCCACAGCGCCGCGCTCGAGCCCGCCTGCCCTCAAAGGAGGCGCCAAGAAGCGAACCCGGGGCCTCTCATATGGTAAACGGGTGCTCTATCCATTGCGCCACACCCGCTTCCTGCTGTGAGGTTGCTGCATCCGCCCGCCGCACCGCTCAGGCCGGCGTGCCCCCACAAGGAGGCCTCGGGACGCGAACCCGGGCCTCCCATATGGTAAACGGGGGCTCTATCCACTGAGCCACACCCGCTTCCCTCAACTATATACATGTTAACTGATTTTCTTACTTAAGGAGCCACTCCGTTTGCCCCCCCCCGTTCTGTGTTTGGAGTTTTTAAAAAATAAAATTTAAGTTATTTAATTAGGCTATTATATATCTTAAGTATTTATAGCCTATGACTGACTTAATACCAAATACAGCCATGATCATTTTGATGCAACAAAGCAGAATCCATTATGTCTTTTAATTGGGCTAAAATAGAATCTCTACTGCTGATAGCTATTGTTTCCTTCACAGAGAGCTAGTGGCATCTGAAAAAGAACCATGATACCTGGCTGAAATTCTAGGATGGAAGTAATGCATAAGTCACTTTATAAAAGCCCAACCCTGTAAATCGTACTTAATGGCTCTCTGTGAACTAGTAATCAAAGTTAATAACTTTAGAGAGGAAAATTTACAAGATAGCTTAATGTGGCTGTGTAGTTGCTAATGTAGTAGCTGTTCAGTATTATTTCAGAATCCTTGGAAGGAAAGTTTGCCGGTGAGTAATTGTAATGAAGTCATTGTGAGCAGCTTCCACATCTGGCAGTCATGACTCAAGAGGGATTAGTACTAAAATCTCAGTTTCTTTTTTTTTTTCTACTCCTCAACCAGCCAGACATTTTTCAGCCTCTACTACCACACTTCTACCACATTAAAAAAAAAAAAACAAAAAAAAACACTAGATCTTAAAAATATTGAGTAGCGAAGTGGGTATAGCCACATTTTACATTATAATTCCTTGGTATGGGTACATGCAGAGGCGGTACTCTTATTATAAATTCTGGGTTTGCCGCCTTTGATACTACATCTCAGAATTCTCTCATTTGTTTAGTTTAGTTTTGTTTTTAAAGATAGTGGTGAGTATGAGTCAGTTTGAGATCTAGAAATAAGCGAACTTTCTATACCTGTCTCACTATTTGCCCCACTTCCCCCAAAACCCTAAATTCAGTACATAAAAATGTTTTATAAATTGAGAATCATCCACGGCCTGTAAAAATTTGTCTTAGAGGAAAAAGTTAAAGTAGTGTGATTTTTCTAGTAACAACTCTTAGAAAGTTGTATTGGTGATGTTGAGCAGAAGGAATTCTTATACTCTAATCCTTCATTTCTTTTTCCAGTAAAGAGTATGGTGGTGCTGAAGAAATACTTGTTTTTATGGTTGCCTTTAGTATTTTGGTGTAGCCCTTAATGAACTTCTCTTGCTACATTCCTGGCCCAGCAACTTTCTAGAATTTAAGCCACAATTTTGATATTGGCCACTTTTCTGTTATGTAAACTTCTGGGCTTTGTTATATAATTTTACTCTACTATTAAGTTTATTTTTTTTAACTTACCTTGGGCTTCAGCCCCTTTTGAAATTTTTAAAAATTTAAGTATTTAAAACATCTTTTAAATATAAGCATTTAGACACGGATTATGGGAGATAATAAAGTAGGAAGCTCCAGGGACCAGTCCTCTACCAAAACAGCTATTGAATTAGCAGGAACTGTCTGAATCAATTATTTTAGAACTCTGGGCTCTAGTCGAACACTGCAGCATCCATGGAAGAGCTGGATGAAGAGGCTGGTAAATAGCAGTAACTATTGGTGAATTTCACCCATTTTGTAGTAGCTACCATTCCCTCTTCCCCCAACCACATGGCAGGCAGCAGTGGGGACTGCTAGGGTAGGCTATAATAAGGACCTAGGCCTCCAGAATCCCTGGGAATGTGGTCTGATCACTGCTTTTGATCAGCTCCTTCAGATGGCTGAGAAGCTGGCTCTGAGGGTGGCCATTGTTCTAACCCCTACAGGCAAGGGCAGCAGACCAGTCTTAAAGAGGCAGTGCCTATTTTTGTTTTCCTCTTTTTCTCTTTCCATTACCTGTTTGGGAGTAAAAATTGTTTGGAAAAGTCTCAGTTCCATCCCCTAACCACAGCAAATCTAGCAATCCCAGAGGAGTGGGAGATTTCAGAATTATAACAAGATAATACTCAGAATGTCCAATTCTTTATAAAACACACTAAGAAACGTGAAAGTATGGGGAAAAAAGTATGGGAAAGCAAGGGAAAAAAAGAATTTGCCAGAAACCATCCCTGAGGAGCTTATACATTAGAACTATTAGTCAAAGAGTTTAAATCAACTGTCTTACATAAATTCAGAGAACTAAAGAAATCCATATACAAAGAACTAAATAAAATTAGGAAAACTGCCTGAACAAAATAAAGAGATAGAAATTATAAAAAGGGATCAAACAAATTATGGAACTGCACACTGCAGCAATTTAAATGAAAAACGCAGGTTTCAACTTCAGATTTGAACAGGCAGAAGAAAGGGTCAGTGTGCTTGAAGACAGGACAATTGTAATTACCCAATGTGAGGAGCAGAAAGAAAAAAAAATAATGAACAAAAATGAACAGATCCTGTGGGACATGTATGCACCATCAAGAGAACCAACACAAGTATCATGGGAGTCCGAGAAAGACAAGAGGGGCAGAAAGAGTATTTGAAGAAATGGTGGGGCCTAATACTTCCCAAATCTGATGAAAGACATGACTGTACACATCCAGGAGCTCAACAAACAGCAAACATGAAGACGTGTTAGCATGAAACTGTCGAAATACAGAGACAAAGAGAGGATTTTGAATGCAGCAAGAGAGAAGCAACTTGTCATATACTGTAGATCCCCAATAAGATTAATCACAATTTTCTCATCCAAAACCATGGATGCGAGAGAAGAGTGGGATGGTATATTAAACGTCCTTAAACTGTCAACTAAG
The DNA here is from genome assembly GCA_029593785.1 of Cabassous unicinctus. Classification (NCBI taxonomy): domain Eukaryota; kingdom Metazoa; phylum Chordata; class Mammalia; order Cingulata; family Chlamyphoridae; genus Cabassous; species Cabassous unicinctus. Next base: position 3,225 of record JAQZBX010099301.1, read on the forward strand.
AATTCTATATCCAGCAAAATTATCCATCAAAAATGCAGAAGAAATTAAGACATTTGCAGATAAAAGCTGAAAGAGCTCATTACAGAAGATCTGTCCTACAAGAAATGCTAAAGGGAGTCCTGACTGAAATAAAAGGACACTAGACAGTAACTCGAAGCCATAAGAAGAAATAAACATTGATAAAAATAACTACATAGGTAAATACAAAATCCTTATTATTGTATATTTGGTATATAACTGCTTTTTCCCCTTATGTGACTTAACAGGCAAATGTTAAGTTTAAATAACATTTAAAATCTATGTTAATGGGCATACATTGTATAAAGATGTGATCTGAGAAAATAACAATATAAAGGGACAGAGGTTTTATTGTAGTGAGTTTGTATACTACTGAAACTAGGTTGGTACTAGTTGAACTAGGTTGTTATTAGTTTAAGATGTTAATTGGAATTTCAAAGATAACCATTAAAAAAAAAATAACCAAGTAATGTAGAGAAAAATGAAAGAAGGGAACAAAATGGTACACTATAAAAACGCAAATTAAATACAAAAAAGGGCAGTAATGGAGTAATTGAGGAACATAAAACATACAAGACATACAGAAACAAATAGCTAAACTGCAGAAGTAAATTCCTCCTTCTAAAGTGAAAAGATGGCCCACAGAATGGCAAAAAAAATATTTTTGAAAACTTTATGTCTGTTAAGGATTTAATATCCAGAATATTTGAAGAAATCCTACAAGTCAACAAAAAGAGACAACTCAACTTAAAAAATAGGCCAAGGAATTTGAATAGACATTTCTCCAAAGAAGATAAGTATATGAAAAGATGCTCAACATCATTAGCCATAAGTAAATGCAAATTAAAACCAAACTGAGGGAAGCGGATGTGGCTCAAGCTATTGGGCTCTCGTCTATCATATAGGAGGTCCAGGGTTCGATTCCTGGGGCCTCCTGGTGAAGGCAAGCTGGCCCACGCAGAGTGCCGGCCCGCACAGAGAGCTGGTGCAGCAAGATGACGCAGCAAAAAGACATGGGAGACAATAAGAGACCCAGCAGACCAGGGAGCTGAGGTGGTGCAAGAGATTGAGCACCTCTCTCCTACCCAGGAAGGTCCCAGGATCGGTTCCCGGTACAGCCTAAAGAGAAGACAGACACAGAAGAACACACAGCATATGGACACAGACAGCAGGCAGCGAGTGCAAAACAACAAGGAGGGGAGGGGAGAAATAAATCTTTAATTAAAAAAAAAAAACTAAACTAAAATGAGATACCACTTGATGCCCACTAGGATGACTATTTAAAAAAGAAAAAAAAAAGACTGAAAATAAGTGTATGTGAGGATGTAGAGAAATAGGTGCCCTCCTGCATTGTTGGTGGGAATGTAAAATGATGCAGCTGTGGAAAACAGTTTGGCAGTTCCTTAGAAAGTTAAACATAGAATTATTCTATGTCCCCACAATTCCAATCTTAGGTATATATACCCAAGAGAATGGAAAAAGACATTCAAACAGCTATTGATACAACATTGTTCATCACAGCATTATTCACAATATCCAGAAGGTGGAAACAACCCAAGTGTCCTTTAACTGATGAATGGATAAACAAAATGTGGTACATACAATGAAATATTCATGTGTAAAAAGGAGTGCACGCAGCATGGGTGAACCTTGAAGACATCATGTTAAGTGAAATAAACCAGACACAAAAGGACATATTGTATGATTTCTAATATGAAATACTTAGAATAAGCAAATTCTTAGGGATAGAAAGTAGAATAGTGGTTAAAGGGTTGGGGGAGGATGGGGAGTTACTGCTAAATGAGTATGAGTTTTGGCTTGAGAGAATGAAAATAATCTTGAAAAATCAATGAATTATTCTCCAAACTTTCCTATTTTGCATCATAGTTGGTATTTTTATATAATGTTAACCAGTGGTGTCTCTGTAGCTATTTTTCTAAAATGCAAATATTATCTTGTCTGTTCCTTGCTTAAATTTTTTTCAGTAGTTTCACTTTGCCTGGAGTAGTGATTCTCAAACTTTGCACCTAGGCAGAGGAGTGTGAACTGCCTCAAATTCGGAGTGGTGTGGTATAGTATAGTGTTACCATGTTAATAATTCAAATGTATGCTAGGCAGAAGTATATCATTTTAAGTTAGTGTATAATTAAATAGCTTTTGTTAATACCTAATTGTTTTTTCTTAATTTCTTTCAGGAATTGTTGGATAAGTATTTAATAGCCAATGCAACTAATCCAGAGAGTAAAGTCTTCTATTTGAAAATGAAGGGAGATTACTTCCGGTACCTTGCTGAAGTGGCATGTGGCGATGATCGAAAACGTAAGTATATTTGGTTAATGAGCAAAGCTAAAATATTAAAAGGAAGGGGAGACAAATGGGATACTATGACAATAGTCTGTATGTAATTTCTGGGACCTTTGTAACTTTAAAAAACATGAAATCTATATGTAAATGTTAGCTTAGTTTCTCAAAACTGAAAATATAGTCATGACTATTTTCTGTGCCCTTTTTCTTTTTTTAATGAAGCTCAACTTATGAACTCTAATACAGTCTGTAAGGTATTAAAATCAAGTTTAATCTTTTATGCTTTAGAATTTTGATTCACCATATTTTTAGCTCCAGAGTTCTTTGCATATGCTTTATTAGCAATTCTGTATTTCATATGACCTTTAGTGTCATTATACTTTGAAACTTAAGATAACTGGAAATTAGATGCATGATGTACAAATAGGATGAACTTTTTCTTGTTGTTATACTAATTCATTTTAAAGAGTCATGACTTTGCTTATACTACCTATTTTAAAGAGTCATAACTTTGACTACTAATTATATATAACCATATCTGAGGAGGAGGGATGAGGTGAGTGGATTATTGCTGATGTATCATTTGTTCCAATTTTAGAATAATTTCCAGTGATCACATTGTTAAAGGTTTACTTTAGAAGGTTGAATACACCAAAAGTGTTGATTGATAAAGTAGTAGTTATAAAAATAGATTTGAGTATTAAAAACTTCCAACTAAATTTTTACCTTCGGCTATTATAGAAAACATGGATTTGGGGAAGAGTAATCAAATTGCTTAACTTGATTGTAGAAAAGTCAAAGTAAATTTATTACCGGTGAACTCAATCAAAGTAAATTTATTACCGGTGAACTCAATCAAAGTCAAAGTAAATTTTTTACCTGGAGTATTGATTGGTAGTTGGGTTAAAACCTAGATCCTATTAAATTTTGTGCACATGCCTGCCACCAAATTTATCAAGTAAGTTCTAGGTAGAAATATCACTTAACTTCATTTTTTCCTCTAAGCTTATTATTTTATTAGTTTTAAATTTTGCTCCATCCAAAAAGGGTGTGGAGGCACCCATGTACCCACAGATAATTGCTAACTGAAAATGAGAGTTTTACTCTCCTAAATATCAGCGTAATTAAAGGTATAAAGAAAAAACTGCTGTATCCTGCTGTTAGAAAATCAGAAAACTTGCTTATTCTATTGTTGATGTGTAATTTTTGTTGGCATAAAGATAAGCAGAATTGGATGTGACAAGTATTTGCATAAAACTGAACATTTAAACTGTAGCAAGGCAAAGGAATGATTTTGGGGAGATTTAACCCTTTCTGGCTCCTTGGACTTCAAGTTCCACCCATAGAGTATTCCAGTGGTCTGGGATATTGTATTTACAGCCTAACAGCTGAATAACTCACTATTACCTATTGTAGTACTTCTTTAGGTGCCAGATATGAAGAATTTCTTAGTATGTAAGAGTTATACCAACCTTGATCAATAAATATGTTATTTCAGAGGAAGGAAATGTACACATTCCGGCCATAAATAAATAATTTAATTTCTTTTAGGTCAGTATCTCTAAAACTGTAGTGGGCCAAAAGCCTCATTTAGAATAGCTACCCTTTTCTAAACACGGAAATAATCAGATCAGTGTTGGTAGCAGTTCCCGAACATTTTGTGTATGTGTGTGTGAGTCACAAAATAGAGGTGATCTTTGTAGTGTTTTCATTATTTTGGGAAGGGGTATTCTGGTTGAATCATTTTTAACTGCTTTATTTTCAAGTAATAAAAAATATGAAAGAAGAAAATGCTTTTAGCCCAAGTTGGAAAAATCTGATATACTATCTCATGTTTTTTTATTAAGCTGATTATAAGCAAGCCATATTATAATCAGTTTTTAAATACCCAGTACAAGGTAATGTTTTTAGTTTGCTACTGTGGTTTTAAAAGAAGGCTACCAAGATATATCTGGTTCTACCAAGAGCTAGAAACATAATGTTGCAGTTATTAATGAGCTACATACAGGATGGATATTTTCAATAGCATGCTTTTTATTTCCCCCTCACAGAAACGATAGATAATTCCCAAGGAGCTTACCAAGAGGCTTTTGATATAAGCAAGAAGGAGATGCAACCCACACATCCGATCCGCCTGGGGCTGGCTCTTAACTTTTCTGTATTTTACTATGAGATCCTTAATAACCCAGAGCTTGCCTGTACACTGGCTAAAACGGTAAGATGTGTACAGGAAATACCCTCTTTTGCTAAGGTTATTTGAGATAACAAGTATGTTAATTATTAGATATTTTAATTGGCTATCCAGGGATGATTTCTACTATATTTATTTGGATATCTCTTCCTTTCTCTTATTGCCGTAGCTAGCTGCTCCTTCCTCTCTCAAACTCCTTACTCTCCCCCAACTATGAGTATAAGCAATAATATCTGTCTAAATAGTGTATTGGGGGAAGTGGGTGTGGCTCTAGCGATTGGACTCCCGTCTACTATATGGGAGGCCCCAGGTTCAATTCCCAGGGCCTCCTGGTGAAGGCAAGCTGACCCACGCCACGGAGAGCTGATGGCCCATGTGGAGAGCTGAGCTGATGCAGCAAGATAATGCAACAAAGGGAGACACAGGAGAGACAGTGAGAGATGCAGCAGACCAGGGAGATGAGGTGGCTCAAGCAATTGAGTGCCTCTCTGCCACACCAGAGGTCCCAAGTTTGGTTGCCAGTGCCTCCTATAGAGAAAGACGAGTAGAAAAGGCAAGCAGACAAGGAAAGAACACACGGCAAATGGACACAGAGAGCAGAAAGCGAGCGCAAACAACAATGGGGGGCAGGAGGGGTTAAAATAAAAAAAAATAGCTGAAGACAGTTATTTTTTTAAAAAAGCAAATTGGTAAGAGTAATTAATAAACTTTAAGAAATGAAAGTTAAAAAGATTGGAAATTAATGCCTGCCAGGTTTGATCAATACCTGCATTCCTCAGAGTGTCTCAGAATGGGAGGGTTAAAGAGGAGCTTTTGCAAATAAATACTAGTTCTTACATATAAGTATGTTAAACATGGCTACTTTGCTGTGTGTCCTGTGAAAGAATCAAGAAAACTTGTTTACTAATTAAATATATGTAGCTTTGTTAAGTTTTAGGTCATACAAGTTCTTAGGAACTGAGAACCTGGGCAAATGATCCCACTAAGTCTTTTCTTGTTAATTGATAGAACATAAGGTGGGAGTTCACCTATTTTATAAAAGTGGTTTTATTGTTTATAGATTAACCATGGATATTAATATTTAACAGGCTTTTGATGAGGCCATCGCAGAACTTGATACACTGAATGAAGACTCATACAAAGACAGCACCCTCATCATGCAGTTGCTTAGAGACAACCTAACAGTGAGTTGTTAATTCTTTTTAAGTATTTACATTTAATTTAGAGCTGCCTCCCCCTGCCCCAATCTTTTGGGGCAGTTGTATAGGACCTACACTTTCTCTTTGAAAAAAAAAAGAAAAAGAAAAAAAAAAATAGTTACCCAAATTAGAAGTATTTTATTACTTTTAATGCTATTTTGTGTAGGACAGTTGTTCTTTTGTGCCTGCCTAGGTTTTCAGTTTGACTAGGTATTTTATTGGACATTACTGAGAAGGTACTAAGATTGCAGGACCACCGAATATTAACATCATTGTATAGGGGTAAAGATGTTGATAAATTATGTTAATATAGAGAGTTTATGTAGTCTGTTTTCTTCCTTTGTGTAAATTAGCTCTAACAACCTGGGGACTCTGTAGGTATCTAAGCTTTCCTAAATTAGCCTGAAATGCCAAAATATACTTTATGAACTGTGCTTAATGTTCTACGGGCATTTGATAGGGGGTAAACCTGTACCTAAACCTCCTCACTTACATTTGCAACTGCTTCTAGGCCAAAACCTCTGCTTTTTCTTCTTTTTTTTTCTTTCTTTTGAAGTTTGTTTTTGTAGTTTGTTGTTTCTTTTGGTTTTTTTCCCCCTATTTGGATAGGCAGATGATGAAGGAAGTAAGGAAGAAATAATGTATCTTGAACTTCACTTTAGCTTCTTTTTATAGGTTCAAGTAAAATTTTAGACTTGACAGATGTAGAAGGGAATATGTTTTTTAATATAAACGTTCTTGACCTCGCTTTTATCTTTTGCTAGCTATGTTTTTTATATTAGCACCCTGTTTGTTCAGTGCTGCAAGTCCCCACTTGTAGGGAAATTTTGTAGACATTGCATTCCCAGCCATGAGAAATTCCTGTAGTTATGTGGTTAACAGTAAAAGAAGGATCAGTAAATGTGCTTCTGTAAAAGAAAACCATACTGAGTGATTACATCTTCCCAAATATGCCTTGGAGTTACCTATCTTTCATTAACCCCCCCCCCCATTTTTTTTTGTTTTGTTTTGTCTTGTTTTGTTTTGAATTATTTCTTGTATTAGCAACAATAACTTAAAAGATTATGTAGAATTATAATTTTTCTAAAATTGCTAGTAATATTTTGGCACTGGTCTACTAAAAATACATTTTGTGAACTGTTGATTATAGTCAGTAAATATTGACTATTCCCTTTTTTGCTTCATTATCCCATCCTACAATTTCAGAGATTCTTAGAGATCGGTTTTACTAGTTTTAACATTTACTTAAATTTAAGAACCTTTCTATACATATACATGCACACAGGCTGCTTCCCTTATCTTCCATCACTCACTCCTTTTTAACTCTTGGGAGCAATACAAAATAATCCTTCTTTTTCTATATGATAGCCCTCCACATATTGAAGAGTATAGAACATTAAATTCTAAGGAGGTCACCTTGTTTATTTTGAAATTACAGTACTTCTAAAATAAAATGTGTAAGCTGTAAAAATGTAACCAAATAGTATGTGTGTGCCATTGTGTAAATGCATAGTGATGAAAGGTCTGTAATAATTCACTCTGGGAGGGGTGATAGTATTTGAGGTTTTGAGAGGGGTAACTTTCACCCTTAGCCATAATCTCTGTATTGGTTGAATAATTTATTTGGTCTCAGAATTACATTTTGATATAATGATAGGACTTGATATAATTGTCTAATCTAGAAATCGTAATTCAGTGTAATTCCTTTTTTCTAGTTATGGACATCAGACAGTGCAGGAGAAGAATGCGATGCAGCAGAAGGGGCAGAAAACTAAATGCGTACAGGGTGTCATCTTTCCCCTCAAGAAACCTTTTTACACATCTCCATTCCTTATTCCACTTGGATTTCCTATAGCAAAGAAACCCATTCATGTGTATGGAATCAACTGTTTAGTCTTTTCACACTGCAGCTTTGGGAAAACTCCATTCCTTGATTTGTGTTTGTCTTGGCCTTCCTGGTGTGCAGTACTGCTGTAGAAAAGTATTAATAGCTTCATTTCATATAAACATAAGTAACTTCCAAACACTTATGTAGAGGACTAAAATGTATCTGGTATTTAAGTAATCTGAACCAGTTCTGCAAGTGACTGTGTTTTGTATTACTGTGAAGATATGAAAATGTAGTTAATTACAATTAAAGAGTATTCTACATAACTTCTTAATTTCTACATTCTCTCCCTTACTCTTCTTCAGGGATTTCCTTTCAATAAGCCTTTTCCGTGCTCTTAATGTATTCCTTTTTAGTAGGAATCCAGAAGTATTAGATTGAGTGGAAATGCATTTGACATTTCTGGGCTGGGGGTCACAAATTGAAATGCCTCCTACATAATATATTATGGAGGTCAAGTATATCTGTGGCAACAGGGAGTTTCCTTATTCATTCTTCATATGCTGCTGTTTAAGTTGACAACTTCCCTTCCCAATAAAAATTCACTTACACTCCTGCCTTTGTAGTTCTGGTATTCACTTTACTATGTAATAGAAGTAGCATGTTGCTGCCAGAATACAAGCATTGCTTTTGGCAAATTAAAGTGCATGTCATTTCTTAATACA
>JAQZBX010099302.1:0-11490 GCA_029593785.1 Cabassous unicinctus
TGAATAGCAATTGAATGGCACGTCTGGAGGCAGAATCCTCAATAAAAATACAAGGCACAGATACTAACACCTATGCCTGGTAATGTCAAGAGGAAAATTGATAAAGCAGATCCCCAAACTCTGTTAGGCTGAAAGGCAAGTCTGTCAAAGCTATTCCATCTGCAGTAGAAATCTGCAACGCTCCACACAACCAGAATTCATTCTAGTTATGAATTGAAGCCACATGGATTGCCCATTTCAGGAATTCATTTCGTTTTGTTTTTTTTTTGGTAAAGGTTAGAAATATTAACCAATGATCAAAATACAAGATGTTTACTAGGAATTGACATGAGGTGGTCATGACTGTTCAGTAATATGCAAGTTACAGGCCCATCTCCTGAGAATATTGTTCCTAACATTGATTCTTCCCCAGGGAATTGTACCAAAGTTTAGCCCCCAAGGGTTCTATGGCATTGAGTAGGGCCTTATATCATGGAGCCTATGCATGAAGCCATAATAGGTGTGTTGCTTGTGTCCCAGTTTCTATAGAGGAGTCTGTCTGTAAGCTAGAGCAATGGAGACTTTCTACATGTATGATGGGAGTCAGAGTTAATGCTAATTCCTTTCCCTGTCCCCTGTTAATAAGAATATATATCCACTTGGGTGATATTTTCTGGTGTAAGCCCCACCAAATTTGGTGGTTGCTTTTGGGTATGACCTGTGGCAATATTACTATGAGTCACTGCTCAGTTATAATTGGAGGAATACATTTTTCTGGCATCAGGACTTGCAGCTGATGGAGTAGACATTGGGGTCCTGAAACATTCATATCCTGAGGTTTGTCCAGTCACCAGTGTGCTATTTATTACCCTAATTGCTTCCTGTACATGTGTTGTCCACCCATGCAGTCACTGGTTAGAAGATAGCTAATGCAGGTGTTGTTTTAAAATACCATTCTTTGTTTCTTTCAAATCAGTGGCCTGGGGGTTGTATGGCAGATGAAAGTACGAGGCAATTTCTCTATTTTTTTTAAAGGAAGATATTAATTTACTTTTAATCTGATACAAACTATATCAATGTATTTTATGCCCCTGAAGTTTCAAGTTACTTTGTTTTTTTTTTGTTTTTTTTGCATTTGTTTACATAAATATTATTTGTTATATATATATATATATACATTTTATAAAGGTGCCTAGATTACCCAAATATTACTCAGAAACTACAGGGATTCCCATGCTCCCCACCACCCACATCCCCAAAAACATCCCACACAACCATTCCCCATCCGTGTGGTACTACACCCGCAATGGATATACACATCCTGGGGCCTTGCCACCGAGCAAAGACTACAGTTCACATCACAGACCACACTCTTTCCCACCCAGTTCTGCATGGTATATTCTGATGGAAAATGGCCTACATTCATCGGTGCTTCACCACTCAGGACAACCCCCAAAGTCCCCAAAAAAGCCCGAGTATTTCAACTGCCCCTCCTCTCCTTGCCCCAAAAATGTCCAGTGGCCACCGTCTCCACCTCACTGTTACTATTCTATATATTTTTTATTTTTAAAAGATACTTAGATTACATAAATGTTACACAACAAAATATATGGATTCCCGTATGCCCCACTCCCCACACCTCCCACACCCTCCCATATAAACAACATCCTTCATTAGTGTGGCACATTCATTGCAATTGATAAAAGCATCTTGGGGCATTGCCACTGAGCATGGACCATAGTTCACATTGTAGTTTATACTCTCTCCCACACAATTTTGCAGGCTGTGGGAAGATATATAATGGCTTATATCTGTCAATGCAATGTCATTCAGGATAATTCCCAGGTCCTGAAAAAGCCCCTGTATTACACCTGTTTTTCCCTCTCCCTGCCCCCAGAGCCTCCAGTGGCCCCTGCCTCCTTATCAGTGTTGTACTTTCTTCCATTATTAGAATCACAGTAAGTCTATAGTAGAATAGAATACAGTAAGTCCACTCTAGTCCATAGTTCATAACCCAATTCTGAGGATTCTGGGATGGTGATGTCACTCTACCTCTATTTGAGTGGGGACTCTGATCCCATACAGGCAATGGATGGAACTCTCTTACTTGCAGTTGTAGGCTTTCTCATTTCCTTGGTATGGTGGCTGTCAAACCTCACCTCCCTGTTAGCTGTCCTGGGTGAGTCCAATGAACTGGAGAATAGTGTTACAACTCCACAGAGGCTCAAAACCTGGTAGCACATGGACAGCCCAAAGATTCAAGTCTCGCATATTACATATTACTGTCATATTATATCTACCAACTCCAGCAGCAAGTATGGATTCAACTAGAATGGACAGGTGAACCATGTGTAGGGAAGCCATACCTGAGTCCAATTCTGTCACTCTCAGTAGCACAAACTCCAAAGTAAGGCTCACTGACAAGGCACCAATCTCCAAAGCTATCTGCCCTGACCAAAACACTTGGGTACCTCCAGAACCCTCAGGAGCCCCACTATTTGGAGTAGTATCCACTTTGGCAGGCTATGAAATCCTGCTGAGATGTGCATAAGTGTTACCTCTGGGATGACCTCCGACTCACTTTGAAGTCTCTTAGCCATATAAGCTCATTTGTCTTTACCATTTCCCCCTTTTATTCAAAGTGTTTTTCCATGTAGTGGTTATCACACTCACCACACACAATTTCTCTTTCTCGCACCTAGTCTTGCATTTGGTGACCTGTAAAATGGGTGCCTTGGTAACTAACAATGTGTTGTGGATACCCACACATACAGGAAACTTTTTCAAGTCCTAGTTTTGTTGAGGCTTGATTTTCTTGTCATCATCCAAAGCCCTGCAGAGTGCCTGCAGCAATATCTACATAGCTTGGTGTTTACTTTTGTCCATCTGACAGAGGAAGGGGTCCTAGATATTGTATTTTTCAGCATTTCTTGGCTTGTATTTACTATGGTATCTGCCCCATATTATGGAGTAGAGGGTGCATCAATTGAGCACATGTTGGACAAGACTCACTGGCTGTAAAGATATCACTATATTTCAAGGGCAGATGTAATCTTTTACATGCTTCACCATACACTCTTAGAACCCTTCTGTCCCTATTTATAGTGTAGCCAATCTGCTTGATCATGGTTTCCATCAACCCATCTAATTTTAGCTAATGTTTTGGCTTCCAGGTTTCCCAGAAGCATGAGGGAAATATGGGCTGGAATATGCCAAATTGTTATTTTGGCATTGGTTGTTTTATTTTTTTATTTTTACCCTAACCGAAATATCTTCTCAGAGGGCTTTACCCCATATGTCCAAACTAACTATGTTCCATTGCTCTTATTGCCAGCATCCCATCCAGAGAATCAGACTATGACACACAGCCCAGCAATTAGAGCATATGGAGACTGACATAGGCTCATGGACTATAACCATCCAGATGGCTCATAGCTCAGCCCATTGACTGCTTTAATGTTCTCCTTCAGCCATCCATATGGTGTTAATAGATATTTGAACTGCTATCATGTGCCATCAAGGGTGTGGTCCTCTGCAGAAACCATCAGCATACCAGACGTCTTCCAATGGAGCTCATACTCATTATATTATTAATGCTGCTTTCTCTATTGCTGGAATGGGTGGTGCAGGAGAATTTGGATCCTCTACATATGTAAATGTCCCCAATAACTTATGTAACTCTTTAGATTGTGGACTAGAATGGAGAGAACAACATTGTTGTATATAAGTATTTGATTTTTATAGTGTGCTAGCCCATGCACAAACACTTTTAGACTGGCTACAGGTGTCTTTGAATGTCATTTCCACTTATTGGAAATGATATTCACACTTATTGGCAAAGTCACTGTTATAGGCTCATTTTGCATAAGAGCAACATATAACGCTAAGAGTTGATTTTCAATAGGACTATATCATTGTTTTGTTCCTATTCATTGCTGACACCAGAACCCAAGTGGCACTCACTTCCTGCTTTGTTTTTGCCACAGGACCCACCTAAAAATTCTGGTTAGGTGGAAATATCCAATTCACAAGATTGCCTTGCTATTTAAGTCCCTAGAGATTTTATCTGTTTAAAGCTATTTTCTATAACTTTGACAGGAGTGACTTTGACTTACCTGACCAAACTTCCCCTGGAATTTTACAGACTGTCCAGACCCCTGGATCCTGGCATTTTTGGTTGCTCATCTTCAACAGGCCCTGCAATGGCAGGTGCACCATTTTTGGAGATGTAATACTATAAGAAAAAAGCATAATATTTTCAATATAGTGAAACACAGCAACATTTGGTGGCTTTTCCCATTTTGCTAGATCAGATGCCACCACTGCATGGCATATGGTCAGGCTGTGTAGGTGTAGGTGCCCTTGTGGTAAAACCTGTAAAGTCCACTGACCCCCTTCCACATAAATGCCTACTGTCCTTGGCTATCTTCAGCTAATAGGATACTGAAAAATTGTTAACCATGTCTAATACATAATGGAATTCTCCTACCTGGGCAAATAAGTTATCAAGAAACATTGTAATATTTGAAAATGTGGCATGAATAGGAGGAACAATCTCATTTCATTCTTGATAATAGACCTTCCTACTCCCACTCTCATCAGGTTTTCTCACTGGCCATACAAGACCATTAAAGGGCTCTGTGCTGGTCATATGCTCCCCACTCTGGCCATTTCTTGTAGTGTTTCATTGATTTCAGCATGTCCACCTGGGAGGCAATGTTGTTTAGTATGTGTGACCCTCCTGGTTACAGGCATGTGCACTGGGGACCAATAAGTAACACCTCATATAATTTATTTCATCCTGAATATGTGTAGGCAAAATTCACTGGTGGTGACCCCTAATATATATTGGGGTATGGGAGAAATATATATGACACAATTTTAGAGTGTGATGCATCCCATTTGTAATGTTTGAGTAGTGTGCACTACTCATATGGCTTTCCCCTCATAGACTTCTATCACCTTTAGAAGGCCATAGGTCTTCTCATAGAGATTCTCATAGGTCAGTGTGCACTGTGCTCTAATATCAATAAGGGCTACAATGTGTAAATGGTTTTGTGAAGACCAGTGGATATCTAGCTCTATGTGAGGCCTTCTGTTCACCTGGTGTCATGCATATTTGCAGGTTACTGAGGTCCTAGCACTAGCCTTCAGATACAGGGGTATCCTCTCCCTTATACCAGATTACTTTCCTCAGGAGTTGCTGAGGGAGTAATAACCAGTCGCACAGATTTAGATGTAGGCGGCATCTGATATCTTTACTCCTTAGGCAGGTTTTTCAGAGACCTACTAATATAACATTAGGTTGTTCGTTTGTTTGTTTGTTTGTTTGTTTTAGGGAGACTGCAACAATTAGATCAGCCCATAATGGTTTAAAGGTTACATGTATGGGCCCCCTATTTCCCTTCCCTTGCAAGATCTCTTTGGTTAATTTCTTTATGCCTTTTGATCAAACTAATTCCATCTCACCTGGGTCTGCTATTGCCTGAGTCATCTTGTGAATGGGCTAGCCAACTAGTGGGCTTAGAATATCTACTAATGTCCTATTCCAGGCTGGTTGCATGATTTGGAGGATTTTATCCTTTATACTGCTTGTGAACATTTCATCATCAGATCCACAAAAGTTCAGCATATGATGCCTTCTTCTTTCCTAATTCTTTGTCTATATTCTGTAATTCTTCTGTAGATGTCCATTTGCCTATTGTAAATGGTATATCCCCTACATTAGGCCAGACCAATTTTGCAGCTTAATTGTGCCATACTAACATTTTTTGAATGCCGTCTGGGCCTTGCTGTGCCTGGTGAAGATGCTGATGAAGAGAGAGAGGTGTAATTATGCTAGCCATTATTGTCTATTTTATTCCTAGAAACATAATACCATTTCCTCTTACATCCCATAATGTAAGTAACCAAGGAGCTATGCTCTCTCAACCTTTTTGTTTAAAGTTTTCTGTTAGTTCTACTAATTCTGCAAGGATATCCTCTTTCCTTACTATCTGCTTTTGAGCAGGAATCTCTTCCTGTGTGTCATCAAGAGACCTGATTACTTTCTTTTTTATAGTTATTAAAGGTATTGCTTTTCCAGACTCATCTTCAATTGCAATTTCCTCCTTCAATCCTTACTCTTCTGCACTCTCCCAGAGATACCATGCCTTTAAATCCCAGGTCTCCCTCTGGATAACCCCTCAGACCAGACACTGTGGCATCCTTCATCCGTGCATTCTGGCAACTTTACTTGTTATTACTTCTAATCATCCCTCTTGGTTTGTACCTTTTAGCCATAACATTAGCAGTGTTGGAACAGGCTAACCTAACATCATTTTCTAGAGCTAAAGTCTTCTAATCTTCTTACTTCAGCATGTGCTTTTAAAATAATTATTAGAGAATTTTCAGATTTACAGAACAATCATGCATAAAATGCAGAATTCGCAGGCACCACTCCAACAACAGCAATTTGCATTAGTGTAGAACATTTCTTATAACTGATGACATGAAATATTTATAATTGTACTATTAATTACAGTTCATGGTTTAACTCAAGGTTTGCTGTTTGTGTAGTGCAGGTCCATGGAATTTTAAAAAAAATTATTCTGTTAACATATACATGATCTAATATTTCCCTTTTTAAGCATATTTAGATATATATTTCAGTGATGTTAGTTTTGTTCACCATGTTGTGTTACCATCACCACTATCAATTACCAATATATTTCCATTATTCCAATTAGGAACATTGCACATTCTAAACCTTAACTTACCTTTCCATATCCTCACCCTATCCATTGGTAATATATAGTCTAGATCCTGACTATGATTATACTTATTCTAAGTGGTCCAAATCAGTGATATAATACAATATTTGTTCCTTTTTGCCTGGTTTATTTCACACAAACTTATAACTACCAGGGTCATCCATGTTGTCACTTGTATCATAAATTAATTTCATTTTAACGTTGAATAGCATTACGTTGTATGCATATACCACATTTTATTTATCAGTGCATCAGATGATGAACACTTGAGCTGCTTCCATATTTTGGCAATGCTCACTATGAGCATCATGTGTAAATGTATGTTTGAGTCCTTGCTTTCAATTCTTTTGGGTATATATACCAAAAAGTGGGATTCCCAGGCCACATAGTAGTTCTATATATAGGTTTCTGAGGACTTGCTAGACTGTATTTGACAACCGCTACACCATTTTACATAGTAACCAACAATGAAGGAGAGTTCCTATTTCTCCACATCCTCTTAAACACTTGTTGTTTTTGTTGTTTTATAACAGCCATTCTAATTGGTGTGAATAATATCTCATTGTGGTTTTTATTTACATTTCCTTGATGGCTCATGATGTTGAGCATCTTTTCATGTGCTTTCTGGCCATTTGCATATCTTGTTCAAATCTTTAGCCCATTTTTTAAATTGTGTTGCGTTTCTTTTGCTGTTAAATTGAAGGATTTATTATATAGTCTGGATAGTAACCCTTTATTACATATGTGCTTTCCAAATATTTTCCCCTATTGTGTAGATTATCATTTCCCTTTCATGATAAAGTCTTTTGAGAATAAAAAGTTTTTAATTTTTATAAGGTCCCATTTATCTATTTTTTCATTTGTTTCTTGTGCTTTGGGTATATCTAAGAAACAATTGCTTAAAACAAGGTCTTGAAGTTGCTTTCCTACACTATTTTCTAGGGGTTTGATAGTTTTAGCTTTTACATTAAGGTCTGTGATGCATTTTGAGTTGATTTTTATATATGGTGTGTGTTAGGGGCACTTATTTTTTTTGCAAATAGAGATCCAGTTTTCCCAACACAATTTGTTAAAAAGACTATTCTTTCCCAATTGAGTGGTCTTTTCTACCTTGTCAAAAATCAGTTGGCCAAAATATGAGGGCTGATTTCTGAGCTCTCAATTTGATTCCATTGGTATATATCCCTGTCCTTGTGCCAATTCCATGCTATTTTGATTATTGTGGCTTTGTAATAAGTTATAAGATCATGAAGTATGAGTCTCACAACTTCATTCCTTTTTTTCATGATGCCTTTGGCTATTTTGGGTATCATAGCATTTCATATAAACTTAATGATTGGCTTTTCTGTTTCTGCAAAGATGGTTGTTGGAGTTTTGATTGGGATTGCATTTAATATACAAATTTCTTTGGGTAGTATTGATAGCTTAATGATATTTAGTCTTCCAATCCTTGAACACAGAATATCCTCTCATTTATTTAGATCTTCTTTGATTTCTTTTAGCAATGACCTGTAGCTTTCTGTGGAAAAGTGCTTTACATCCTTGGTGAGACTTGTTCCTGATATTTGATTCTTTTAGTTTCTACTGTGAATGGAATTCATTTCTTGATTTCTTCTTCTGATTGTTTATTGCTTGTGTACAGAAACACTACTGATTTTTTCGTGTTGATTTTGTACACCACCACTTTGTTGAATTCATTTTTTAGCCATGGAAGCTTATTGTGTATTTTTTAGGATTTTCTGTATATAGGAACATATCATCTGTAAAGAAGGAAGGTTTTGTTTCTTCCTTTCCAAATTTAATGTCTTTTATTTCTTTATCCTGCCTAATTTCTCCGGCAAAAGCTTTCAGTTCAATGTTGAATAACAGCAGTGACATTGGTTGTAGGGTCAAAGCTTACAGTTCTGATGCCATGAAATAATCAAATCTAAGCATCATTAGAGATGCATTCTTCAACAAAATCAACCACTGGTGATCCTGGTATCCTGCCACATGGTGAAGATGGCAGTTGATCCCTGCTGATAAACCTGCCTGGGACTTCAGAAACAACTGTGTCCCAGAGCTCAGCTGTGAGCCACCAGTCAAAGAGATTGTCTTTTTCCAAGTCTACTTTCTCAGTCTCAGCTGTTCTTTTTTCTTCCAAAGTTTAGTTGTGGGCTATCAGTCATATGTCTCCTTTCTTCAGCCATGAGCTGCTCCCTGGGTGCAGGCTCTTAGTGAATTAATGAGTAGGCTTTCATTGGTAGTAATCCTCCTACTCTCTCATGGTAGACTGAAAAATGTCAGCTTCCTTTCTCTGTCTTTCTCTATGTCTCCACTTATCTAAAGCTCTGGTAAGGGGGTGGAAACCCAGCCTGAGACACACCTCACTGATGTAGTACAATCTAAAGTGTCCAACACCCACAGGAATGCATTAGTTCAATAACATAATTTTTCATTTTTGGAATGCATAAAAGAACTTCAAACTGTCACAGTGGGCATTCTTGTCTTGTTCCTGATCTTACAGGGAAAATGTTCAGTCGTCCACCATTAATTAAGATGTTAGCAGTGGGTTTTTCATATGTACTCTTTATCATGATGAAGAACTTTTCTATTCCTAGTGTTGTAAGTGTTTTTTTCAAACAAGGTTAAAGTATTTTGTCAAATGCCATTTGTGCCTCAATTGACATGATCATCGTTTTCTCCCCGCTCCATTCTGTTAATGTGGTGTATTATATTAATTTTTCTCATGTTGAACCAACCTAGAATACCAGGGATTAATCTCATTTGATGAAGGTGTTTAATTTTAATATACTGTTGGATTTGGTTTGCTAGTATTTTGTTGAGGATGTTTGTTTCCATGTTTATAAGAGACATAGGTCTGTAGTTCTATTTTCTTGTGGTATCTTTTTTTGGGGGGGGGGTTTCTATGAGGGTGATGTCCTTCAAGAATGAGTTAGGAAATGTTCCCTCTTCTTCAAGGTTTTTGGAAGAGTTTGAGCAGAATTGGAATGAATTCTTCTTGGAATGTTTGGCAGAAATCCCGTGTGAAACCATGTGGTCCTAGGCTTTTATTGCTGGGAGATTTTTTTATTACTAATTTAATCTCATTCCTAGTAATTGGTTTCTTTAGATCTTCTTTTTCTTCTTATTCAATATAGGCAGTTTGTGTGTTTTTAAGAATTTGTCCAATTCATATAGGTTATCTAATTTATTGGCATATAGTTGTTCTTTGTATTCTGTTATAGTCATTTTTATTTCAGTGGGGTTGATAGTAATGCCCCCTTTCCATTTCTGATTTTCATTATTTGTATCATCTCTTTCTTTTATCAGTCAGTCAAGTTAACCAAAGTCCATTTTATTGATCTTTTCAAAGAATCAGCGTTTTGGTTTTGTTGATTCTATTGTTTTTTTGGTTGTTTGTTTGTTTCCTATTTCATATATCTCCATTATGGTCTTTGTTATTCCCTTCCTTCACTCACTTTTGGTTTAGTTTTCTTCTCTTTGGCTAGTTCTCCTAGTTTTGCGTTTAGGTTTCTGATTTGAAGGCTTTCTTCCTTTTTGATGTAAGTTTTTAAAGCTATAAGTTTCTCTCTTAGCACTGCCTTTGTTAACTCTCATAGGGTTTGGTATTCTGTATTTTCATTTTCATTCACCTAAAATTATTTCCTAATGTAACTTCTGATTTTCTCTTTAACCCATTAGTTGTTTAAGAGTATGTTGATTAATTTCTACAACTTTGTGAAGTTTACATTTCCCCCTTTTTTAATGATTTCTAGCTGCATCTTGTTGTGGTTGAAGATTATACATTGTATGGTTTCAATACTTTTGAATTTATTAAGATTTGTTTTATGAGTCAACATATGTTCTACCCTGGAAAATGATGCACATGCACCTGAGAAGAATGTGTATTCTGTTTTCTGTTAAGTTCAGTTTTCTATATAAGTCTGTTAGCTCTTGTTGGATTAGTGTATCATTCAATCCCTTTACTTCCTTACTGATCTGATTATATGTTCTATCAATTATTGAAAACGGTGCCCTAAATTCTCCTACTATAAATGTGAAATCACCAATGTCTCCCTTCAAATCTGTCAGTTTTTTATTCATATATTTTGGGGCTATGCTGTTAGTTGCCTATATATTTTTAATTGTTACATATTCCTTTTGAATTGTCCCCTTTGTCAGTATAAATTGACCATATTTTTCCCTCATAACTGATTTTTACTTGAAATCTATTTTATCTGAATATTAGTATAACTCCCCCATCTCTCCTTTGGTTACTACTTGCATGGTATATTTTTACATCCATTCACCCCCAACCTACATGTATCTTTGAATTTAAGTTGAATCTCTTATAGACAATGTAGAGTTGGGTAATGCATTTTTATGCATTCTGTCATACTCTGCTTTTTGACTGGAGAGTTTAATCCATTTACATTTATAGTCTCTATTGGTAATATGGAACTTTCCTTTGCCATTTTGCTTTTTAGCCTTTAACTGTAATAACTTTTTTGTCCCTCACTTCCATTAAAGCCTACTTTTATATTTATTTGCTTTTTTGTGTTGTACCATATTGCATGGCTTCTCATTTTTATCTGTATATATTTTCCTTGTTGTTACTATGGGTTTAAAATTCAACATCCTAAATATATAATAATCATACTTGGCTCAATACCAACTTAACTTCAATAGCATGCACATATGCTTTTCCTACACCATTCTGTCACCCCACAATTTTTTGTGCTTGTTATTGATTAAGCCTTTGTACATTGTACATAAA
>JAQZBX010099303.1:0-11491 GCA_029593785.1 Cabassous unicinctus
ATGTCTGCTCGTTGTTTGTCTTCTTTAGGAGGCATGGGGAACTAAACCCGGGACCTCCTGTGTATAAGGCGGGTGCCCAACTGCCCGAGCCACATCTGCTCCCCAAGACACTGCTTTGTCTTCTGTTCTATCTCCAGTGTCCACCAGTGTCAGCTTCCATCTTTGTTGCCAATGGACAGTTCTGGAACAGTAGAGAGCACCGGAATCTGAAAAAGAGACCCCTGGTTCAGATGGAGGGGTTAGGATGCCTGGGGGCCCCTTGCCAGATAGTCTGACCCCCGCCACGCGTCTGGCGCGCCGCGGCACCCTGCAGAGCTGTAGTGTAGTGGGAACTGTGGGGTGCCCCCTCTCAGACCCACTTTGGGCTAGGGGCACCCGCTCCCGCAGCAACTGGTTGAAGGGAACGTTTTCGCCAAGGTCATGTGTCCTCTCTGAGGACGTGGGGGTACCTCCCTCGATGTGGGGGTACGAAGGCCAATCCCCACGCCTGGCCTGGGGCCAGCTCTGAAGGGAGCCCCTCGTGGGGCCTGCTGTGGCCCGTCGTGGCTGCATCTCAGCTCGCAACCTCCCTCCACCTCGTCTGCTTCCCTCTCCCCTCACAGGTGGCATCTCAACCTACACTGTGCTGACTCCCTGCAGTGCCATGGTTCTCAGCAGGCACAATGACAGGGGACGTTCGGTAATGTCTGGAGACGTTTTGGTGGCCGTAGCTGACCAGGCAGGTGTGTGGTACTGTCTAGTGGGCAGAGGCCAGAAATGCTGCTCAGCATCTGTATTAGTCAGCCAAAGGGGTGCTGATGCAAAATACCAGAAATCTGTTAGCTTTTATTATGGGGTATTTATTTGGGGTAGAAGCTTACAGTTACCAGGCCATAAAGCTTAAGTTACTTCCCTCACCAAAGTCTGTTGCCACGTGTTGGAGCAAGATGGCTGCCGACGTCTGCAAAGGTTCAGGCTTCCTCTTCCTCCTCAGGCTCCGTGGTCCCAGCTTGTTCCAATATCAGCTGTAGGCTGGGATAAGGCTCGTCTCTAGGATGTGGATTTAATCTTTTAAAACATCTCCCATATTAAAACTATTATGGGGACAAATGTGTTTTTGTTATGTATGCATTTTATCCTTGTCTCTCTCGCAGGCTTGTTTCTCTCCGGGCTCAGCTGCTCTGCTCTCTCCACAAGGCCAGCTGTAAACTGTCAGGCGAACAGCTCATCTCCTTTCCCGGGGCCTCTGCCGTGTCTAACAGAGCCTTCTCTCTTTCCTTACGTATCTGCTTCTCTGTGTATTTACTTCCTGGGGCTCCAGCATTAAAACTCCAACTAACTCCTCTGCCTTGTCGTTTTTTCTGTGAGTGACCACCCACCAAGGGTGCGGGGACTCAACATCCTCCTGACGTGCCCCAATCAAAGCCTTAATCATAATTTAATCAAGTAAGAGTGAAACTTCTGAGTCCAATACAATATAATACGCACAGAGGAAGAGACCAGTTTACAAACATAATGCAATATCTATTTTTGGAATTCATAAACAATACCGAACTGCTACAGCATCCTACAAAGCACAGGACACAAAGAATCATCTAGCCCCAAATGTCAGCAGGGCCAAGGTAGCGATAGAGAAACTGCTCGAATGGATGAGTGAGCATTGGTCATGGGCAGAGAGGTGAAGGAAGATTTAAATATTGCAGTTCCATCATATTTTCCTAGGATGTGGATTTAATCTTTTAAAGCATCTCCCATATTAAAACTGTTATGGTGATAAATGTGTTTTTGTTATATACGTTTTTCATAGTTTATATTTACCAAAGACCCAACACATAAGAAGTGTGGAGAGGCGTGAAATCACCACTTGTGGTCGGTATTTCCACTCTTTTGTTCCCTGGGTGGAAAGTAGGTCCTACTCTGTGATCCTGGGGCTGTTTTGGCCACCAAGTCCCCACCCCTCCTTGGAGAAACACAGTTCAATACAACACTCTTATTGTCTTGGTCCCTGACAGCTCACCCCAGATTCTCTGTTTTTTTTTGGGGGGGTGGGGATGAAAATAGTAAATCCTTCCCTTTGCCTTCTGTCTGTCTAAACTAACAGGAAGGGATGATGTGAATCTAGGAATTCCCTATCAGGCTCTTGAATTTTATGGGTCCTATTTTTCCTTGATGTTTTCATTTGTTACATGGGAACTTGTTTCCATTAGCACAAAGCTCAATAAAAGATTGTTCAGTGAATGACTAAATCGCCTCTAAAGCTTCAACCATGATGCATGTGCTGGCGCATCAAAGCTTGTAGGTTTACATCAGGGCATTCAAAAGGGAAACCCAGCACCCTAGGGGAATGGATTTCACATCATGAAGGAAGCGGGTAAAGGGAGCCTCCGAAGAATGGCAAGCTTGCCGGGGGGTGGGGTGGTGGTGCGGGAGAGCAGGTAGCTCAGAGGAGAAAAATGAGTCATCTCTCCCCAGTTCCTTTCAAATGTTATGGAATTCAGAATATCGGAATCAGTTGCCAATGGTTTTCTAGAGAACAACTTGTCTCTCGTTAGAGGTTTTCTTAAATATTTTTTACGCCTGGATAAATTACCCTTGGCACGATGCAGACTAAAATGTATTCAGGGCATCCGGTTGCATGAGTTTCATAATCTGAAAACAAGTTAGATGTTGTGGCTTTGTGCAGAGCTAATCTGTCAGTGAGTCTCACAGATCTGCCCCGGCTTCTGTGGTAAACAAAAACCCAGAAGTCGACAGGGGAATGTTTAAACAACCCAGCTTCTGATGGAAGAATCAAGATGACTTTGAAAAATCTTCCAAAAGGGAACGTGTAAGGGACCTGTGGCCATAAACCGCCTCCAGAAAGGCACTTTTTTGGTGTTTGGCTTTGTGACTGAGGGATGCTACCCAAAACTGTGGAGCTCAAGCGTCAGGTTAGACTAGTGCTTTTAGTAATTGGTGCTTTCGATTTTATCGGAACTTTTGTGGTTTAACTTCTTCACACCTTTTCTGGGATCTATTTTAAAAATCCTGTATATGAGGGAATAAAGCGAATGTTTACATGACTTTAATTATCTTTAGTGGTCCTCTTTAAAAATGAATGTCTTATGAATAGGAACTCCAGAATTCTGCTGGTGGGAGTATTAATTGCAAACCTCCTCCCTGGGGGTGATTTGATTTCTACATGCCCTTTGATCCAGAAATCCTTTTGGGAATTTGTCTTAAGGAAATAGTCACAGATGTGAGGACCTAGCTGCAGATATGTTTATTGCAGTGTTGATTATAAGAATGAGTAATTGTAAACAACCTAAATAACTAGCCAAGTGAGTACTAGTTAAATAATTTATTGTACTTGGATGTCGTGGATTGTGATACAGCAATTGAAAATATGTTGTAGAAGACTTCTAAAAAAATTATTTTTATTCACTTATTTATTTCTCCCCTCTTGTTGTTTGTGCTCGCTGTCGGCTCTCTGTGTCTATTTGTTGTGTGCTCTCTGTGTCTGCTTGTCTTTTTGTTTTTTTCAGGAGGCACCGGGAACCGAACCCGGGACCTCCCATGTGGGAGGGAGGCGCCCAATCGATTGAGCCACCTCTGCCCCCTGCTGGTTGTGTCTTATTGTGTTTTCTTGTTGTGCCTCCTCGTTGTGTCCTCTTGTTGCGTCAGCTCGCCTTGCCACCCTGTCGCGTCAGCTCACTGTCTTGCTCATCTTCTTTAGGAGGTACTGGGAACTGCACCCAGGACTTCGCATGTGGTAGGCTGGTGCCCAACTGCTTGAGCCACATCTGCTTCCCTGTAGAAGTCTTTTAATGACAGGAAGTGATTTATAATGTTAAGTAGAACGAGAATGCTCCCTGATTTGTGTGTATAGTTGTTCTGAAAATGTAGCTAGTGGTTCTCTCTGGGTGTTGGGATTACAGGTCATTTTAATTTTTTCTTATCTCTATTTTCTAACTATTCTACATTGAATAAAAACTACTTTTAAAATAAATTAAATAATAAAATGACTAAATTCCAAAGTCATGCATGCAGACCACATGCAGTAAAGTGCACAGATCAGAAGCATTACAGCTTCTGGAGTTTTCACAAAGGGAATATGCCCATCTATCAGCTCAAGAAAGGTTGTCCCAGGGCCCCGGAAGCTGCTGACACCCGCTCCCACTCCCACAAGGGATTAGCACTATCTGACTTCCAACCCCAGAGGCTAGTGCCTGCTTTTGAACTTTATGTAACTGTAATCATGCAATGTGTGTCCTTTGGGGTTTGTAGCTTCTTCTGCTGGAGCAGAATATTGACATGCGTTTGTGAGTCTCTCATATCGTTGTATGTGGCTGCAGTTGTTCACTTTCACCCTGAATTATTCCATTGTATGAATATACTGCTTTCTATTCATCCATTCTTCTCTTGATGGGTATGTGGGTTGTTTCCATAATGGGGCTACTATGAATCGTGCTCCTGTGACTGTTCTTTTAATTAACAAGAGTACACATTTCTGATGGGGGTATACCTAGGAATGGAATGTTTGTGTTCAGCTTTGGCAGACACTGCCCAACAGTTTTCCAAAGTGGTTGTACCAGTTCTCACTCAGCCCTATATTGTCTTCCTTCCATCTTTTCCCTTACTGGTCACAACTTTTCCACAAGATGCTTCGAACTCTCCTGGACTAGTTGATCTTGCTGTATTTGAAATAATTTCCATACCTCTGTTATAGTTTGTTATACTTTAAATAGCAAATTTTGTAGGTAAATGGTGTTTGATGGTTCAGGAGGAAGCTTCTCTTTCGTCAGAACAGCTTTAACTTGCTTATACTTCTTGTGATTTAAGAAGAGATGACAAAGTTGCTCTTTTAATAACTGCATTATTTGAATTATGGGAGAATCACACTACCTTCTGCAGTGGTTTGAAGCTGTGTGCACTCCAGAAAAACATGCTTTTAAATCTAATCCATTCCTGTGGACGGGGACCCATTGTAAGTAGGTCTGATGAGGCTACTTCAGTTACGTGTGGCCCCGCCCAGTCAGGATGGGTCTTAATCCTATTACTGGGGTCCTTTATTAGCAGAGTGAAATTCTAACAGAAAGAGAGAGAAAGCCACAGGGGAGCAACCAGAAGCTGAACATCAGCAGAACCCAGAGGAGAAGGGAGAGGCCAGGAGAGGCTGCCATGTGCATTGCCATGTGACACACCAAGGGCTGCTGGCAGCCAGCCCCAGGATGCCACGGTCTTCGGGTAGAAAGCATCACCCTGATGACACCTTGATGTGGATTTTCTTTTTGCCAGCCTCACACTGGGAGTGAATAAATTTTCAATGTTTAACCCCACCCATTTCATGGTATTTGCTTGAGAAGCCTAGGAAACTAAAACACCTTCCATTCCAATTAACATAATTTTACCTAATAGGAAAGTTGGTTATTTGAGTCCAAAAATGTTAGAGTATATGATTAAAAACACAAAATCCATGGTAAGTTATTGTCCTTTTTATGTTAAGAGCCAGAGATTGGATGATCTTACAGACAACCTTGGGTTTTTTTAGCCCCACTTAGTAGTGGAAATATTTGATAAACTGCTGGGAGGTCAGTAAGAGGCCACTGGCAGAAGATTCAATTCTTATAATGTGTACTTTGGATCCAAAACCCAAACATCGACCCAGCTCTGGCCAGACCCCGATAGACATTGCTTCTGGTATTGAGCACAGAAGAAAGTGAGATGGATGAAGACAGCTTTGTGTGGGAGGCTGTTCATCTGAGGCCCCTAAACAGGTAGAATAACTAGCAAATACTTGTGGAGTCCAAGGGAACTTACTCCATCTGTTTCTACCGTGTTCTCTACGCTACCGTGGGTGTCCCTTATCCTTAGACCTTCTTTCCAACTCTGAATGGTCACTGATTAACAGCTCAGCCTGCAGCTCTCTGTGAAGGTTGCATTGCCTTAGAGAAGGCTGCTGGTCGTCCTAAATACTGACCTGTGTGGCTTTTAAGTTTTGAGGGTCATCCCCTGACCCTGGCCGCCCCTGGTCCTGGCCACCCCTGGTCCTGGCCGCCCCTTGTTCTCGGTCGTCCCCTGTCCCGGCCCTGGTCGTCCCCTCGGTGCCCTGAGTGACAGGCTGGTTGGCCTGAAGGTCACCTTGCTGCCCACCTGGTACATGAGGCATTCGTCTTATGACGGGCTTCTGACAACGTGCCTCCTGTGTGGCTTCTTGGACTTGATGTGAATGTGTTTTCATAAAGTGTAGGTATCAGGCAGGGCTTGAAGCTCATCTAAGGGTTTAGGACTTTTTTTTTTCCTACCAGTGTTTCTCTATATTTTACACAGGGACTTAAAAAAAATTCTACCCTCAGGCGGAATAGCCTGGTCCCCTGGGGGCGTGGGCTGGCGCGGTGGGACCCCAGCGCCGCTGTGGTCTGTGGTTAGTTCTGCTCTAAATATGCCATGTTTGCTCAGATTATGCACTTTTGCTTTCAGAGAGAGAGAGCTATAAAACCACGCTGTGGACTTGACCTGTTTAACTGTTATTTCAGGTGTGATAAATGTTTATGCAGTAATGTCGATTCATTCGTTTTGCCGACTCATTGCAGGGCAGTTAGAGCGATAGACAGCCACTGGTTTTATTTTACTTACGGGGGTGGTTTATTATAAGCAAAACAGAAAGTTGGCTCTTAGCTACACCTGCATCAGGAAAATATTTATGGTTTATACTTCCATTCACTTTGTTTAGATCTAAATAACCTATTTAATTAGTGGATGAGTGCACTAATTCTCCACTGGGACGCAGGGCCACTGGGTGCCCAGGTAACTGGCACAATCCAGGGAACTGGCAGGCAGTCTGGAGCCTTTTTGAGGACAAGCGTTGAGATGAGAATCCAGCTGGGTCTTTCCCCTTCAGCACAGCCAGCCACACACTGAGAAGGGAGGTGGCGTCTGCTTTAACAAAGCAGAAACATTTCTTGGAAATTTTATATAAATTCAAGTTTTAAAAATCAAATCACAGTTTAAAAGCTGGCAGGGAGAGAGTACAGCCAATGAGGTGAAACCACGGGTTTTACGCCTTAGATTAAAAGCTGGGCATCCGCCTCAAGGCCTTATGACTCCTTAAAAACCAACCTCTCTCTGATAATTCCTAACAGTTTAGAAAGCACTGTCTTATGTATTGTTTTTATAGCTTTATTCATATCTGATTGGTTTACGTGACTATTTCCCGCCCCCTCTTATTGTCTGTGTCCATTCGCTGGGTGATCTTCTGGGTCTGTTTCTTTCCCTCTCTTCTCATTTTTGTCCTCCAGGCTTCACTGGGATTTGATCCTAGGGACCTCCGATGTGGGAGAGAGGCACCCCGTCACCTGCGCCACCTCAGTTCCTGGTTTCTGGCGCATCTCGCCTTGACTCTCCTCTGCATCTCTCTTTTTTAAAAAATTTTTTTGCATCTCTCTTTTGTTGCATTACTATCTTGCTGCGTGGTTCGCCGCGTGTCTGCTTGGGCCCGCCTCGCCTTTTTACCGGGAGGTCCCAGGGATCGAACCTGGGTCCTCTCCCATATGGTAGTTGGATGCCCAACCACTTGAGCCACATCCGCTTCCCTTATGTATTGTTTTATTTATCTTAGTCCAGAGGAAGCCAAGGTTGATACATTGGAAAAGAAAAGGATCATGTTAAAAATTATTTCCAGGGGAGTGCATGTGGCTCCAGCAGTTGAGCACCTGCTTCCCACATGGGAGGCCCCCGGTTCAGTTCCCAGTGCCTCCTTAAAAACAAAAATACAAACAACAGCGGCCCCAGCCCTCAGGCGGTTTCACAAGCGGAGGACTTGGTCCTGGGCGAGGTGGGGGCACGGCCCTCGGCAGGTGCCTCTGGGTCCTGGAAGCAGTTGCTTTCCCCATCCACTCAAGTCCTGTTGTAAAGCATCACCCCAGCCTAGCTCCTGACCTCAAGTGCCAGGAGCATCCGCGAGGCAGCCGGAAACCTCAGCCTGCCACTCGGGTTGGCGGCTCTCTCCACACGCCCAGCACAAGGGTTCTGCAGGATTTAAAGTTTCCTGAAAGGCCTTGGAAGCCAGAGCTTTGGGAATGCACATGGCTCTTTGGGTGTGGGAGTGCCCTAAACATAATACTTTAGCTCCCATTTATTGTCTTCTGGTCACATGTCAAGGGGTTTACTTACATTACTTTATCATCAACTCTCTGCGATAGGAAGTATCCTCGTTTTACAGATAGATTGAGGCCCAGTCCTGCAGTAGTGGACTCGGTGTTTGAACCCAAGCTAGCTGACTACAGAACTACCATTTCTTTGAACATATTTGGGAGTTGGGGGGGAGGGAAGACAGGATAGTTGAAAAGTGGGGATATTGGGACAAAGGCTCAGCTGGGAAATATGTGTTACCTTTGGACAAAAGTTTAAGGAAGGCCAGATCTGAACTCTAAGGATTCTAGTACAAAAATAATTGATTTGGCAGCAAATTTTAAAAGACGATGACAGTGTAAGGTGATTTGCATGAATATATTATTTTATGAGGGCTAAAGCACTGATAATGGGGTTTAAAAAAATACAAACAACAAGCAAACAAACAAAATAAACAACTCAGGGGAGCTGATGTGGCTCAGTGGTTAAGCGCCGGCTTCCCACGTACGAGGTCCTGGGCTCAATCCCTGGCCCCCAGTACTTCAAAAGAAAAAAAAAAATATATATTTCCACCATTTATTCAGTGAATCTTTACTGAACACCTGCTGTGTGCTGGGTCTCTTGGTCTACATGTTTTGTACAATCCATTCAAAGTGTACACTCAGTCAGCCAGCCTCCTTTTAATCGGTAGTAGCGTTCAGGGTTAAATATTTTGGATCTCACCTCTGCCTGTATGTGAAGTAGAATTAGAAGGTGCTTTTGACCCCCATTCCCAAATGTTTTATTAAATATAAATCCGTCAGGGGCCAACGTAAAAGATATTCGGCCTGAAAACGGAAACCTGCAAGATGAATATTATCAGAGCTTCCTGCACATTGAAGAGAATGATCCTTTTCTCTCCCTACCTCCCGGGACCTTTTTTTCTGAGTATGGACTTTATGAACAGATTCTGATGAAAACTGTGGGCTTTAGAGGCAGAAAGAACTGGGCAGGGCTTGTCCCCTTGTGACTGTGGCTATAGGCAGTTACCGACACTTGCTGACCCTCGCTGGGCCCTGGTTTTCTCATCTGTGATCTAGTGTTCAGAAAGCCAGCCTCATGAAGCTTTTGTGGGGATTCCATGAAATAACACCTGTGAAGTCGCTGAGGCAGTGCCTGTTGTCATATTGACACTTATCGTCCCCTTTTGCCCCTCGCTCCACATTGTTGCTTCAGCTCTCTCCTGCCCCTGCCTTCTGTCCTTACTTGAGCAAAGCACTGAAAATCAGCAAATGGGCTTTTTATGCAGGGAAGGAGCTCCCTCTCCTTTTTTTAATTGAAGGAGCTGGCTTTGCGTTGGAGCTGGAAAGTGTCCTTGTCTGATGTGGCCCGTGCTAACTATTATGAGGAATGATGATATATTTGTTTACAACAGGCCACTTTGGGTGATGTTGGTATCATCTGTGATTTACAATGAGCGCGCTTGCCAAATCCAAAAGAATTGGGTTTTCCAGTCTAGTTGCTGTTTTGTTTGGCAGAAAATCCAGCCTCTTTACCCACCCTCTTTTTTCATTATAGCCAGTGATTGCCTAACATTTTCAGATGAGCTGTTTTTTTTTTTTTAAATGGCTGGAACTTGTGGCTCTAGAGCAGGGGTTCTTCACTCTTTTTGTTCCACGGACCCCTTTGCCAGTCAGACGAAAACCATGGACCCCTTACTAAGTCCACAGTATACTGTGTATTATTTAATAAGTATATCACACCTTCATCAGCACATCCCCACAAGAATAATGTTTTTTTGAATTTTCAATTCAAGCTCACAGACCCCCTGAAATCTTTCCATGGACTTGGGAGGTCCCTGGACCCCTGGTTAAGAACCCCTGCTCTAGAGGAATCATTGCTGAGTCCTAGAATCCTAAGGGGATTTGAAAACAATTCCACTTGCCTGTCTCCAGCTAGGTCTGTGTTTAAATTACTTAAGAAAGAGAAATAATTGGTATTGGTAATTCCTTCTATTTTTAGGAATTAGAAGGCCAGATCCACTTTTTCCCTTTAAAACCAAATTCAACAGAGAAACTTTTTTGAGTAGCGGATAGATCTTTTAAATTAATGAAATACAGCATGACTTGCATTTCCATGAATAACGTGGATGAGGAGTAAAACTGCCTTATTAGCGTCATTTCTTGGAAGTTGAATGGTAGAAAGACCACTTGGATTTTGAAAGTATGAGGATGTAGTTTTGCTGTTCATTGTGTCTGTTGACTCCTTCATGCTGGATTATTATTATTTTTTTTGTCCCTCAGGTATTTTGTAGTTTTGATTTGTGGACTCATCTTTAATAGACTTGATCAGTGTGATTCCTTGGCCTGGCTAAGGGGCTTCTGGACAGAGGGTTGTTGTGTTTACTTCTAGCTGGTGTCCTGTGATAGCCCTGAGACCACTTTAATGTTTCTCTCTTGTCTCAAGGGTCCCTAAACTCACAGGCATGTAGACTTGACTTGCTAATCCAAGTGAAGATCCGCTTCCAATGGTGAATTCTCAGGGACACTTTTTCTTCCTTTTTTTCCCACCCAGATCCAAGGCTAGACAAGCCCCGTTGTGCTGTTGGATACATTTTT
This sequence comes from Cabassous unicinctus, assembly GCA_029593785.1. Classification (NCBI taxonomy): domain Eukaryota; kingdom Metazoa; phylum Chordata; class Mammalia; order Cingulata; family Chlamyphoridae; genus Cabassous; species Cabassous unicinctus. Next base: position 10,686 of record JAQZBX010099303.1, read on the forward strand.
TCCCCCAGTTCATCCTTGAAGGTCTTGACTTTATATAGGGTTCTCCGTTCTAATTCCACCTCTCTCTCGGGGCCAAAATTAAACCCACGACTTAAAGGGCCATGGAATTCCAAAATCCTTATTCTCACCCCCATGCCTCGGGTCAGCTCATGCTTACCAGTCAGGTCCTTTTCCTTTTTGCCTCTGGGCGTGTGCTGTTTCCTCTTTGAGTCCAAACAAACATGTAAAATTATGTTTAATCCTTTTTTTTTTTTTTCACTTTAGAGGTACTGGGGATTGAACCTAGGACCTCGTACATGGGAAGCAGGTGCTCAACCACTGAGTTACATCCACTCCCCACTGAGAGTTGGTTTCTTTGTTTGTTTTTTGTTTTTAGGAGGTACCGGGGATTGAACCCAGGACCTTGTACATACGAAGCGCGCGCTTAACCACTGAGCCACATCTGCTCCTCTGTTTATTACATCTTAGTCAACCTTTCCAGGAAGCTAATAATGAGAAAGTTTTCAGGTTGTCCTGTCAAATACAGAAGTATAAGCAGAAGTTCAGTTTTGAAGACTTGGCTTAAAGTACCAGCTCTGCTAATTGATTCTCTGACTTTGCACGATTATTTCAACATCTTTGAGTTTCACTTTTCTTCCCTGTAAAGTCACAGGGTGTTGTAGATTGAATCATGTCCCCCACAAAGGCATGTTCAAGTCCTCACCCCCAGAGGTGCACTCATTTATATATAGGATCTTCGAAGATCTGATTAAAATGAGGCCACACTGAGTTTGGGTAATAAATCCGTTATGACTGGAGGCCTCACA
>JAQZBX010099304.1:0-11483 GCA_029593785.1 Cabassous unicinctus
AAAAAACTAGACTGCAAACCCAATTTAATAAAAATTATATACACAGAAAAGAGTAGAGGGAATTAGAGTAAAGCAATATCTAGACATGTCCAGGTGGGAGACTGGACTACTGGTCCCAAGTCTCCACCCCCTGCACCCTTGCCAGAGCCTCAGGGTGGGCAGGGTGGGCAGAGTAGGCATCCCCACTTCTTGACTTGGGGTTGGTCTCATGTGACTTGCTTTGGCCAATAGGATGTGAGTAGATTGTGACACGTGGAGAGGCTTAAAACAGGCTTTGTTTTACTGTGCAGTGGGACTTGCCCCCCCTTGTGCTCTGCCACAAAGAGAACGTGATCCAGGGAGCCCATTGGTTACAGAAAGAAGAGAATCACGTGGAATAGAACCCAACCTGCAGCTTGGAGCCAAGCCCGGCCAAACCCACCTGAATAATTGGCTCCACCATCAACCCACAGATCTATGAGTGAGAAATAAACTTGAAATTATAAGCCACTGAAATTCTGAGGTTGTTACACAGCATTATTACAGTGATAGCTGATACACCTGGGCACTTCGAATTCCATGCTCTCTCCAAGTCAAGAAGCAGCATGTGTGGAGCCAGTCTACCTGCTGGGCATGGATTGTGCCCCTCAAAAATGCTGAGATGTGGAAAAGAAGAGCTTGGTTCTACCATATTAACAGGGGTTCGCTCTGGGTTAGAGGATTCTTTTTTTTTTTTTTAAGATTTTTAAATTTATTTATCCTCCCCCCGCCCATTGTATTTGCACTCATTGTCTGCTCTCTGTGTGTTCTTCTGTGTATATGCTTGTCTTCTCTTCAGGTGGTGCTGGGAACCGATCCTGGGACCTTCCAGAGTGGAGAGAGGCGCTCAATTCTTGCGCCACCTCGGCTCCCTGGTCTGCTGTCTCTTATTGTCTCTCCTCTGTGTCTCTTTTTGTGGCGTCATCTTGCTGTGCCAGCTCTCCCCTCAGGCCAGCACTCCGTGTGGGCCAGCTCTCGGCTTGGGCCAGCTCTCGGCTTGGGCCAGCGTGCCTTCACCAGGAGGCCCCGGGGAATCGAACCCTGGACCTCCCATATGAGCCACATCCGCCTCCCTTATTTTCTTCTTTATACTTTTGTATATTTTCCAAAGCTTCTGCAATAAGCATGTTTAACTTTTATAACCAGAAAAAAAGTATTGTATTCAAAAATTGGGTAAATTCATTGAGAACCAACTCTTCCTTGGCATCCCTTGGTGACCCCAGAACAAGTCTAACTGTTAACTCTTCGACCACATCACTGACTTTCAGTCTCTGGAGACAGGGTTCTTGGCCCTGCATAATGTCTCCAAGTTCAGCAACTCCAGCTCTTCATTGTGCCCCCTCACCACTGGCTCTGGGCCTCTGGACGGGTCCCCAGGGGTCTCGAGCCTTAAAACTCGGTGTCCCAATCTGAGTTCCATTCTCCAGGTAAGAGGCTTCCTGCCAAGGTTCCAGCCTTCCATCCCACCCCCCTCACACTGGGGGCTGATGCCCTGCCCTGCCCATGATCTCAGCCCAGGAACAGCCCTGGCCACCTGGGCGGCTTGTGCTTGGGAGGCTATGTCAGCCCAGCCCATGGCGCTCCATGAGAGAGTCTCGCACATCCTCGAACATGAGCCTGCCTGTTTCTCCAGGGTACACTGGCACTGTTTCCATGCCCTTGGGTGCCAAAGCTCATCCGTCCCTCCCTGGCAGCCACTTGGGCTTTCTGCGTGAGTCAATAATGTGTGAGGTACTGAATTCAGAGTCCAGAGAGAAGGAGCCTGGGGTCCTGCTGGTTCTCAGCACGTGAAAGGGGGAGATGCTGAGGGCAGGTGCTGCATTGTTTGTCTCTCAGACCCCGTGTCTAGCCCAGGGCCTGGCACAGAACCATCGCTCAGGGATTTGATGAATGGGTGCATGTGTGGGTGAACAGTGAGTTAGGTTCCAATGTGTTCTCCCCCTGGGATATCAGAATACTGCTTCCAGGCCACCGAAGCTCATTTCGTCATCCCTACACCTGTGAGCTGGAAAGGCTTGATTTTCTAGCACCTTTTTGTAGAGGAGGAAGCTGCAGCTCAGTGTGGTTATTTGGCTTGTCCAAGGTCACACAGCTCATCAGTGGTTGAGCTGGGATGTTAACTCAAGTGTTAACATCTGGCTCCAAACTGAACAACGTCACTGTAACTGGAAACAGGCAGAAAAAACTCTGAGAACAAGAGCTAACATGTTTTGGATGCTTGCTGGGTGCCAAGCACCTAGGTAAGCTCGTTGTCTCTCGTGCAGGGGTGAGTCCCCCCATTCCACAGATAAGGAAATGCAGGCTCAGAGAGGTTAAAGGCTTGCCCAAGGTTGCACAGCCCAGGGGACAGGCCCCAGGCCCACCTCCTCTCAGAGCTGGTATCCTTGGCTAAGTCAGGCTACAGGGTGCATCGTGAGCTAGAGGCAGAAGCCGATGGTTCTCATTCAAATCGGGGTAACAGTTCCCAGGGGGAACCCGGGGGGGGGTGTTGTGCTATCTAGATCCCTACTGCCCAAAGTGTGGTCCGCGGACCAGCACCCGGGAGCTGGTGAGAAGGGCAGAACCTCTGGACCTGCTGAATTAGAATCTGCATGTTAAGATCCCTGAGCGTGCTGGGCTAATTTGCTCTGAAGAAAGTCTGACATCACCATCCTGGGAGGACGTGACGCCCAAGTCCATTAAACCTCGCGGGATGGAGTAGCACCAGCTCTCCTCATTCAGGGCGTGGCATGGGGTTCTGCTGTGGGGTCTGTGGACTGAGGAGTGACATGTCCAGCCAGCCAGCCAACCACCCAGAGCTCCCGCTGGAGTGGGCCCTGTGCCCAAGGGGCAGGGCGGGGCGTGGATAAACTACTGTCCTCCGTGCTTTGGGGAGGTTCTTTCTGCCCTGACCCTCCCTTCCCCCAGCCACTTCAAAACCTCACCTCCTCCATGAAGCCTCCCAGCTACCTCTGCCCCAGGTGGAGAGAGTTGAGCCCCTTGTACAAGGCTCTCTGACAGCACATCCCTCCTTGCAGGCGTTACTTAGTTGCTTACACTTTTATCTCCCCCACTGGAAGGAGAAGTTCTCGAGGAGAAAGCCTTGTCTTAACCACATATCCCAGCACGCAGTGCAGTGCCTGGTACAAAATAGGCCCTCAATAAATATGTTTTGGATGAATGCACTGTTATATCCTTAGAGTAAATGAAGAATGAATGTCTTAGGCAAACAAGTAAATCTCTAAGTGAGAATTTTAAGGAAAGTATAGAAATCAAAAGAGGGATACTGGGCAGGGACAGACAAGATGCTCCCTGGCTACTACTTGGCCCTTAGGTCACCCGTGTCCCATGCACTGATGCTGATGGGTGTTTGGGGCCATGCCCCCTCCCAGGATTGGCTGCCTCCCTGCCACCACCTAGGGTAGTAAACCAGCCAAGATGTTATGAGTTTCCTAGGGGGACTATCGGGGGAAGAGCTCCCTCTGTCCTCCTCTCCGCCAGTGTCATAAATCACGGGAGTCCAGGTATCAGTCCAAAAAACATGGACAGAGGGGACCTGGGGACAGTCAGACCCCACCCAAGCCAGGGCTGATGCCATCTCCCAGGAGCCAGCAGGGCCTTCCAATGGGCCCTTCCAAGCCCCACTGGCCTTGAACACATGGAGCTGGGATGGTGGGATGTGGATGAAACAGAAAACAGGAAGGCTTCTGTCTCTCACTTCATCTATATACACCTATAACGAAGTTTCTGTCTGTTACTAGATTATTCCCAAACGGTTGCATGGATGGTCACCAAATCTGGAGGATGGATTTGGGAAGGTCCAATTAAAACTAAGACCTCATGGAAATGTATGTATTTTTTCATCTGTGTTTACTTTTTAGTTTTTAATTGTTTATATTTTCAATTATTAAATGTACAAAATGAAGTTAAAGAAAAAAAAAGAAGGCCTCATGATGTCTACAAAGTGGCTGGTGGGGCCCAGGGGGCTCTTGTTTACTCCTCCCTCTCCCATTTCACATAGAGTGGTACAGCACATCATTTTAAAAAAATTATTTTAATTGCTCTCAAGCGGTTATACAATTTGAATTTTGTTATCCTGCACAGGATGTGGCTGCGGGGAGGGGGTTGGGATGCATTATTTATTCCTGCAATGATTGGGTCTCATTTTTCCATTTCCCATAAGAAATTATTCTAGGCAAAATACTGCTACCTAGAAGATGAACAATTCTTAGTTGTCCTTCAGCAAGTGGTAAAAACATGAGAATTGTGAGAGGCAGAGAGGCAGTCTGAGAAAAACAACTGCTTGAAGTCCGCTTGGGAGGCACGGGGTCTTTCAAGGGCAACCCAAACTGATGCCCTGGCTCAGAGAGGTGCAGAAACTTGCCCAAGGTCACACAGCAAACAGGTGGCAGAACTCAAGTCCTGCTGATCTTAAGGCTAGGACTCTTTTCCTGATCAAAGTTTCTAGAAATTTCCCCCCAAATTATACCTAATGATGGAAGAGAGTGAACTGAGACTTTCAAGGGCCTGGCATGCCGGCCTGAGGGGAAGCCCAGAATATCTTTACAGTTCTGCTTTTCATCTGAAAAAATTTTATAAGTGAATTGGCATTCTATTTCATAAAGCTTCATTCTAGCACAAAAAAATCATGTTTTCTCCCTCCCAAAACTCTGAGTAAAATAGATGGTCCAGGAAGCAGCTCCATGTCCTGGACTTCAAGTTCTGCCTGGTGGACCCCCGGGACATCGCAGAGGAGCCCAGCACGTCCCCACGCCGCCACCCATTATCTGTAAATACAGGCCAGTGTTTCACTCTATTATCAATGACTCCAAGGCCACGCTTTGCTGAGCTTTGCTCTCTAGGGGCCTGGAAGTTTCTAGGAGTCACAAAACCTTGAACTTTCCCATTTTTCATGTCCTGGGGGGGTGGGTGGAATTTGGGGGACACAGTCACGCACTCAGCTCTGCTCAGTCTAATGAGGCGTGGTGCCTGGCTCCACCACCATCGGCTGGGCAGGCAGAAGACTTGCACCCTGGATTCTCTCCCACTGCCCACATCCAGCCCACCACCAAGTCCTGTCCATATCACCTCCTGCTCTTGGAAACTGTCCACTTCTCCCCATCTCCAGGCCCCACTCTAGACTCGGGCAGTCTCACCTCTTGGCCTGATGCCTATAACAGCCTCCTTCCTGGCCTCCTGCTTCTATTCTTGCCTCTCAAACCCATTCTCCTCATAGCAGCCACAGCAATCTCTCAAAGAGCAAGTCTGATTGTGTCTACCTTCCCACCTGCCCCTTTCATGACTCCCTATTGCTCTAAAGACGAGCCCCTTCCCAATACCTATAAGGCCTGGATGATCTGCCCCTGGCCATCTCTCCAGGCTCATTGGAACCACACCCACCCCAACCCACCCCCATTCTTTCCTGTGCTCCAGCCAGCCAGGTCAGTCCCTGCTCTTAGAATTCACAAGGGTCCTCTCTCCGGGACCTTCACCAATGCTGTTCCCTCTGTCTATAATGCTTTGCCCCTTACTCATTCATTCAGTGCCAGGCACTGGGCTGGGTACACAGTGGACTGTCCTCTTAGAGCTTACTATCTAAAAGGCAAGGCAGACACATGAATAATCATGAACTGTAACAAACGCTAGAACGGGAAATAAAGGGCGAAGAAAGAGTAAACAGGGTGGGGGCAGTGAAGAGACTGACAAATGAAATCTCCTCCAACTTATCCTTCAGACCTCAGCTTAAAATTCACCTCCTCTGAGAAGCCTTCCCTCCCCCCTGCAAGGCCAGGACCATCCATCTTCTGCTCGCACAGCACCCTGTTCTTCCTGGCACTGGCCCTAGTTTGCAGTTAGACATTAATTTGTGTGGCTAGAGCAGGGGTGAGGAGGAATGCTGTGAAACATACACTCTGCTACCAGTGGGGGCTTGGGGAAGTGACCCCCAGAGCTGTGTCTAGCCACACAATCACCTGGAGATGTGAGTATCATTAATCCCACTTCATAGAGGAGCAGACTGAGTAACAAATTCCTCCAAAAGCTCGGGACAGCAAGCAGCAAACATCTATTCTCTCTTCATCAGCCCTGGGGGCCAGGAGGCCAGGAGTGCCTTAGCTAGGTCCTCTGGCTCTCCACGCCTTCAATCAAATATCTACCAGGGATCCGGTCTCATCCGAAGGCTCAGCTAGGGGAGAATCAGCTTCCCAGCTTGCGCAGCTGCCTGTTGGCAGGCGACGCTCCCCTCCAGCTGTTGGCTGACGGCCTCAGTGCCTCACCGGCTGTCGGCTGACGTCTCTCTCTGCTCCTTGCCTGATGGACCTCTGCACAGAGCAGCTCCCGACACGGCAGCTGGCTTCCCACCCAGCAAATGAGCACAAGCGCAAGCGAGCAGGGCAGAAGTCACATCTTCTGGTAACTTAATCTTGGATGTGACAGCCCATCACTTTAGCTGCACCCTATTGATTAGAAGCAAGTCACAAGGGCCCCCTCCCTGCTCAAGGGAGGAGGTTACGCCAGGACCCGAATGCCAAGAGGCAGGGTCATTGGGGTCGTTTCCAGGCTGCCTGTCACTGAGGCCACCCAAGGTCGTGAGGCCAGGCCGTGTTCCAGCTGCATCCAGGATCTGGACTCCCTGTCCACCCACAAAAGGAAGTGGGGACAGGGGTCAGGTCTCTCCAAGCTGGGGATCCCCACCCCACCACCACCACTGGCCTCAGTTTCCTATAAACGACACCAAATACTTTGTCCTTTTATAAAAAGCAGAGATTGTTTTCTGCCCAGCCCAGGAGGCTGCATGGGTTCTGAAATGAAGGAATAGTAATTTCCTAGGCCCTTGGGAGCCCACAAATGGACAGCTGGCTGGGAAATAGGCCCATCTATTACTCTACCCAGGGCTGTGGATCGGGGTTAAATCTGAAAAGTCAATTGTAACATGATACTTACCAGGCTTTATAAAATGATTTTTCCTCCAGGTTCTCTCACCTCATATTTGAAAAGCCAGAGCAGCCTCCCACGGGGCCAGCACTCTGGGGCCTCTCCTGGCCCTAAGGATCAGGGAAGCTGTGGATGGTGATGTCTCGGGGAGGCCCTGCCTCCCCTCTGCCCAGCCGAGCAGCCTTGGCCATGGCCCTCCCACTTCAAGTGGGCCTGCAGGTAAGGCTGGGACACCTGCTTGCCGCCCAGGAGCTCCCTGAGAGCAGCACCGCATCCTTCTGCTTGAGCTGTGCCATCACCTCCTAGATGTTCAGTGAGCAGCTGATAAATGGGTGGATCTCGTGGCGGACAACCCAGTTCAAAGGTGGGAGGCAAATATTATTCTGACTTTCCTGAGGTCCAAACAAGAAAGGGAAATATGTGCAGTTGCAAGATACTTGTCCAGGATCAAACATGCTAGTGTTTCAGGTGAAGCCAAACTTTTCTTGGGATATCTTCCCGAGAAACACGCCCCCAGAGAGAGATACACAAGACCCAGAGTGGCCTCAACAGCCTCCTGTGGTTAGGGAAACAGCAGGTGTCACGAGCCCCCCTTGGGGTGTCCCTCCTTGACTGGGGACTGGGTGTGGGGCTCAAGGTCCCAGCTTGACCCAGGGCTGGAAGCCAAAGGAACAGAGCATGGGGCTGGGGCTCAGCGGGGCCCAGGCAGCCCTCAGCCACCTTCAAGGTTAGTTTCCTCAGCCAGGCTCTGAGAGGAGCTGGGCAGCAGGGGGTGTGCTGGGGAGCCAGTCACTCCACCAGAATCCTGAGGTATAAGCAGTAACACGTTCTTTTTGTGTGTTTTCCACTAAAATTAACTCTCCTGGTGTGTTCCACCCCCTGGGCTAGCGGAAAATTAAATCTCGGTCATTTGGGGGCTCCCTCCCCAGCTTCACCTCCACTGTCATATGCTGCCCCCTCCAATCACGGTAGCAAGAGGAGCATAAGAGAAGGGCAGATAAAGTGTGGCAGGAATTCAGAGGCTCGTGGGGGAGGGACCAGATGTGAAGGATGCGTGGGACCTGACGAGCAGAGCCTGGGAAAGGGCATTCCAGGAACAGGGAGGGGCCTGAGCAAAGGCTGAGGGGTGGGAAAGCATGGGGAAAGTTCTGGACATGAAGCCACTGTCGTAAGCTCATAGATTAGGGAATCAGGAAAGTGAAGGAGAAGGTGAGAATGGCGGGCTGGGGCCACATGGAGAGAGTGAGGTGGGGTCCACCTGGACACCTCCACTGTCTGACCAGCCCAAGAAAGGCTGGGCCATGAGTCACACGGGCCACAGAGCCCAGCCCCAAAGGCCGGGCGTCCAGCGCTCAGGCGCCAGGACTTTAGATGCAGGACAAGCCACCCCGGGCCCAACTCTCCCCCCAAGCTGTGAGTTGAGGGGAGCAGCCACCTCGTGCCCGCCCAGCCAGACACCTGGACACCAGACTGAAGGGACGCAGGAAGAGGGGGAGTCCACTTATTCCAGATAGGAACATGTTTATCCCCAGCCGTGGGGCAGTCCCTAAAGGGGCTGCTCATGCTTTCAACTTGGACCTGGCTTTAAACCCAACTGGACTCTTTGTAAACATTTTTTCTCTTTTAAGCAGCATATAGAGAGCCCAGGAAGAAGCCTGATTAGTTCCAGACAAAATAAAGCACTTGCATTTGTCCTGCTCATTTGAGCTACAGTTACAGAGAGATTCCATTACACATATGTGGAGATTCTGGGTAAAACTGTGTTTTTGTTTTTAAGGGCTTCACTACTAATAAGGTTGAAAAAAAAACAAACTTTTTTTCAAACCATCCAGATTGTCAAATCCTTTTGGAAGAAGGCCCAGAGAGGGCCTGGAAGTTGCCTAGGGCTACACAGCAGTGAGTGGCAGAGACCAGAGCTAACCTGGGGCCCAGAGCTCCTTCCACAGGTCAGTGCCGGCTGGGCCTGCAGAAGGGGCAGGGGGGATTGGAGGGGATGCCCAAGCAAAGGCTCCTCACCCCTACCCCACACCATGCCCCGTGCAGCCACACCCGGCTCAGTCACTCCTCCACAAGTAAAACCTAACACATCCTGGAGTGAGCACTGTCTGAGGAGTCAGAAGTCCCAGATCCAGCTCAGCCAGGTCACTTCTGAGCTAATCAACACTGGGCCAGTCCTGTCACCTCTTGGGCTTCCTCAGCTGTAAAAAGAAAAAGCAGAAACCCTCCAAAAGCAAACAGGGCATAGGCGTAGACAGCCCTACCTTCATGGCCTGCTTCCTCAGCAGAGGGAATTCAAAACCAGCTCTGGAGTCAGACTGCCTGGAATCGAATCCTACTTTGCACTGTGTGAACTTCATGGCTCTGTGCCTCAGTTTCCTCATCTGTAAAAGAGGGATAGTAGGGATGCTAATAATAGGACTTACCCCTATAAACTAGTTGTGAGGGCTTAGGGCAGCGTCTGATACACAGTAGGTGCTCAATAAAAGTAAGTTGCTATTGTTATTGCTTCTTGAGCCTCCAATGACTTCCAGCCCCTACCCCCCAGTAAATGAGAGATGCTTGGAAGGCACAGATGTTCTGTCTGTACATGAGCTCAGCCTGGTACCTGGGTGGTAGGGGGATTGGGGGGGGCGGGGTTGAAGAGAATGGGGGTGTAGGGAGGGGAATGGCTCAATATAAACTCATGGTTGTATTAATACTTGTAAAATGGGCACAGGAAATGCACTGGAGCCCCCTTTCCTGTAAACCTTCCCTTCCCTGCCCAAAGCATCCCCTGCAGGGGTGAGAGGCTGATGAATGAATCTTTGGCTGATAAATATCCCTATGTTTGGTGTCCAGTCATGAGCTTGTACGCTGGGTGAGTCACCCACACTTGTTTCACCCTCTGGGGCTCATATGCATCCATACAATTCCAGAGCCACCCAATCAACCATGCTAGAAATTCTTTCATTCAACAAACATTAATTGGGTGCCTGACAACCTACTGATTCATGAGTTGGGGGGTGGGGTTGTGGGCGGGATATTATTTAGAAGCTGCACAGGGACAAGAGGTTAACTTAATGTTATTGAACTCCTGTTCCCTAAATACCTTGTCCTCTGATCTTGGGTCAACTATACTTATGTGACCTTATTTATGAATTAGTGAGGCCAGCTAATCTCTCAGAAGACCTCAATTTGAGGTGTTTGTCAAAAGCCCTTCTTCCTTTACAAAGGAGGACCTGTCTTTCTGGGTTAGGCTAACTCCTTTGCGCTTTAAAAGGTTTTTGTGTCTTTAAAAGGAGAAGGGGCCCTGTCAAATGAGCCCTAAAGCATAGGCTGGAGGCACGTGAAGTCCCACCCACTTTCTGTGACGTCCTGTGCCCCGGCTTCTGATTGCCCGTTTCAGACGTCAATCGCCGGGCGTGTGTCTTGCTGGGACACAGTGGAGGTGTAACCTCTGGTTTGCGGAGCGGTCGGGTGTCTTCTCCGCGCACCCACAAGCCCTCGAGGCCCCCGCCGCCCGACCCAACGGCGAAGCGGGCCAGTGCCTCCCGCGGCGCCCTCCCGCACCGGATCGCTCCTCGCTGGGGGGAGACCTGGCCCAGCGGCTCCGGTCACTATGGTCAGTGGTCGTGGGGGGCAGCGGGGAGGGGGCGCGGTGGGCGGGGTCGCCGCCCGGGCGCATGTGCGCTCGCGAGCCGGCGGCCGGGAGCCACGCTCTGTCCCCAGCGCCGTCCGTGCTGCGCTCCGATCCGCGGCGGGATCCTGAGCCCGGGGGCGTGCTGGGAACCCCGTCCTTCCGCGGAAGGCCCCGCAGGGCCCGGGGCGCGCCCCGCTGTCCCCCGAGGGCGCCCCACGAGGGGATCCAGCCCGGCCCCCCGCTCCCGGCGCGTCGGTGCCGGGTGTCCCCGGCGCCCTGGACGGGAGCGGGGACAGGGACGCGCCAGGGCTCGGGGTCGGCCCCTCGTCGTTAAGTAGCCCCCGCCGGCACCCGCGACCACACCCAACCGAGGGCTCAGCCACTAGGCCCCCAGCCCCGCCCCCCGCCCCGGGGGTGTCTAGGGGTCGCGGTCGCCTGTCCGGTGGGCGGCTGTACATTCGCTCTGTCCCTTGGAAGGCAACGGAGGGTCTCTCGAGTTAGGACCCACATGGCGAGGCTGCCTCGGGTTGTGAGAGACACAAATTAGGGGTCCAGCAAAGGCCCCAGGGAGCTCTGAGCCAGAGCTTGGCCAAGTGGGGAAACCAAGACCCAGCTAGGGAGGGAGGGGGCTGGTACTGATGGTGGTGGACTCCGGGTCCAGTGGTCTTTGTGTTACCTCCGTCCCCTTTCCGGGTTGCCGTGGGGGTCAGGCATCCTGCAGGGGACTGGGTGTGATGACGGCCCCAAATCCTGCACAGGGACCTGTGGAGTGGAAGGGTCACGCCTGGCTTGGGGTCACAGCAGCCGTGGGTTCAAGTGTCACCTCCTCCCCTGAGTAAGAGAGCCTTTGGTGGGTCCCCTCCCCAGCGCTGTGCTGGTCATCAGCCACGGCTTCTCCTGTGATGAGTCCTGGAAATGGGAGAGCCCAGGGGCC
>JAQZBX010099305.1:0-11480 GCA_029593785.1 Cabassous unicinctus
CTGGCTGCTGATGGTGGCACAGAGAGAAGCTAGTCAGGCTATGTAGTAGTATCTCCCAAGCAATACTTCTAGCGCAGTTTTCCCTAGGTGGATGAGTTGGTGGTATTGCTGGATGAGGGCATGAGTGACTCCTTTTGGGACAAAAATCCAGTCATCCAGGAGGAGCCAAGTTCCTTTGGGGGTTCGACTTCCCCCTTCTCTCTTGGCCTATTCCTGTTCTTCCCAGGTATAGCCTAGTTGATTAGTTTCTTGTCCTAAGAGGGACAGCTGCGGTGTCATTTCTGGGACTCGAATTCCATGGGTTCCTTCAGCCGCTTGCTGAGCTGCTTTGTCGGCTAGCCTGTTTCCTTGAGCCACCATGTCCATTCCTTTCTGATGTCCCTGGCAGTGGATGATGGTGACTTTGCCTGGTTTCCAGATTGCTTCTAACAGTTGGAAGATTTCTTCTTTGTTTTTGATTTCCTTTCCCCCTGCAGTTAGGAGACCTCCTTCTTTGTAAATTGCACCATGGATATGAATGGTAGCGAATGCGTACATAGAGTCAGTGTAAATGTTTACCGCTTGCCCGGTGGCTAGCTGCAGGGCTCAGACCAGTGCCCAGAGTTCTGCTCATTGCATGGACCATCCCCGGGGCAGAGACGCCGCCTCCACCACCCATTCAGTAGTGGTGACTGCATATCCAGCAAGCTTTTCCCTGTTTTTAATAAGACTGCTCCCATCTGTAAATAGTGTCTGATCTGGGGAAGGGAGTGGTTTGTCTTGGAGGTCGGGACGGCTGGTGTAAACTTCCTCAGTCACTTCAACACAATCACGCTCAGGAACCCCTTCCTCGTCCAGTAAAAAATTGGCAGGGTTTAGACTTTGCACTGTTTCTATTGTCACTCTGGGGTTTCCACAGAGTAAAACTTGGTAATGTGCGAGTCGGGGATTAGATATCCACCAGCGGCCATGTGAGTTCATTAGGGCAGTGACTGCATGTGGCACCATAACGTGAATAACCTGTCTGAGGGTTAATTTGTCAGCTTTTTTGATGAGGGTTATGGTTGCTGCCAGGGCTTTCAGGCAGGGCGGTCACCCTGCAGCCACGGGGTCCAGCTGCTTGGAGAGGTAAGCGATGGGTCTTTGCCAGGGGCCGACTGCTTGTGGTAGAACCCCCAATGCTACTTTGTTCTTTTCATGCACCAACAGGTTAAAGTTTCAAGCTACATCTGGGATCCCCAAGGCAAGGGCATGGCCGAGTTGTCTTTTGATGTTTTGAAAGTCCCCCTGTTGAGCTTCTCCGCAGGCAAAGGGCTCTTTTTCTGGACCCATCAGAACTTCATAAAGGGGTTTGACCATGGCTGCAAACCCAGGAATCCAGATGCGGCAGAACCTTGCAGCCCCAAGGAACTCGCGAAGCTTTCTTTTTGTGGTGGGGGTAGGGATGGTGCAGATCACTTTCTTTTGTTCGGGTCCAAGCATCCTGTGCCCTTGTGTGATGCTGAACCCCAGGTACTTGACCTGCTGTTTACAGATCTGGGCCTTTCTCCAAGACACTTTGTACCCTGTCTGTGTTAGAAGTTGTAGGAGAGTCTGGGTCCCTCTCCAGCAGTCCTCTTCCATCTCACTGGCAAGTAGGAGGTCATCTAAGTATTGCAAGAGGGCACAACTGCAGTCCTCCCAGGGGTAGGTAGCCAGATCTGCTGCCAAGGCTTCTCCAAAAAGGGTAGGGGAGTTTTTGAAGCCTTGGGAGCCGGGTCCAGGTTAGCTGAGTTTTCTGCCAGGTTTTGGGATCTTCCCACTCAAAGGCAGACAGAGGCTGGCTTGTGGGGGGGGGAGGGTGCCCATAGGCCCAGGTAAGTGAACCAGGCAGCTTCAGGTGGCAGCAGTCCTAGCAAAGTGCACCGGTTGGGAACAACCTGATGTAAGGTGAGAGTGGCATTATTAATGGCTCGTAAATCCTGCACTGGTCGATATTCAGTCCCATCTGGCTTCTTTACTGGTAATAATGGGGTGTTCCATGGTGGATGGCACTCCATCAGGATTCCTTCTTTTCTCAGGCGATCTATGTGTTCGACCATGCCCAGTTGCGCTTTGTCGGGGATAGGATACTGCCTCTGCTGGACCGGGACTGCTCTAGGCTTCAGGTCGATGATGATGGGTGCATGGTTCCGCGCCATTTCCGGTGGGTTTTTTCCACCCAAACCTGGGGGAAAAGTTCCAGGAGTTTTTCCTGATTCTGACTTGAGTTTTCTTCTGCATGAAGTCTCCATTCTTCACTTTGGGATACAGTGACGAGGAGAGTGAGGCTGGTCCCGAGGCTTAAGCTTGCTGGCCCTTCAGGTTTGAAGGTAATCTGGGCTCCCAGTTTGGTTAAGAAGTCCTTATCAAGTAGGGGAACTGGACATTCAGGCAGGTACAGAAATTCATGAGTCATTTTGTAGACACCAAGCTGGCAAATTCTTGACTGGCAAAAAGGCCATTGACTTGACTGGTCCTCAGTCGCTCCTATGATATTAGCGGTTTTTCCACTAAAGGGGGCGACGGGGGTTGTGACCAGAGAATATTCAGCACTAGTGTCCACCATGAAAGTTATTGACTAGCCCCCAACTTGTAGTTTGACCATGGGCTTGTGGGGGCCAAGTTCCAGTGAGCCCAGTCGCCCCTATTCAGGGTTGAGTCTTGCCAGCCTGATCAGATGGTCTTGGGGCTCAGGTCAGTATTTCCCTTTAGGGATGTTCCCTCTATCTGCCTGAGTCTTTTGGGGGCACTCATTTTTCCAGTGCCTATTTTCTTTGCAGTAGGCACATTGGTCTCTGGACAGGGGCACCCTTCTCATGCTTGTCTCTCCTTTTTGAGGTGGCCTTTCTCATCTGGTGGGGTCAGCATTTCCCAAGGCTGCTGCTAGTAGGGAGACTTGATGTTTTATTTGCTTCTTGGCTTCTTGTTCGGCAGCTTCGTCTCGGTTGACAAATACTTTGTTGGCGACTTCAAGGAGTTGAGAGGTGTTCATCCTTGCAAATGCTTCTAATTTTTGGAGCTTTCTTTTAATTTCCATTGCTGCCTGTGCAACAAAGGCAGCATTCACCATCCTCTGGTGTTCCAGAGCTTGTGGGTCAAAAGGGGTGTAGATTCTGAAGGCCTCACAAAAGTCATTTATAGAAATCTCCCGGAGATTCGTCGGGCTTTTGAGTAACTAAAGTTGTCTTTGTCATGTTTGTGAGTTGTTTTGCCCCCTCTTGGACTCCTTGGAGGAGCGCTTCCCAATAATTGCTGGAGCGCAGCCCGTTCCTGATCGGTATTGAAGTCCCAGTTCAGTTGGGCCTCTGGCGCCGCCTCTCATGCCCAATATTCCGGGTTTAAGATGCCTGTAGGGGTCTGCTCCTGCAGCCACTTTCGGGCTTTCATCAGAATCCATCGTCTCTCCTCCGTATTAAAGTCAGGAGGAGTTGGTGGCAATCATCCCAAGTAGGACGATAGGTTTGGAAAATGGATTCCATGAGATCAATAAGGGCCTGGGGCTTTTCCGAGTAGGAGGGGGTGTGGTGCTTCCAGTTTAAGAAGTCTGTGGTTGTGAAGGGCTGGTAGTATAAAACAGGCCTCCTGGGTCAGATGGTCCCATCCTCGCCAATCTGGGCTGGACCCTGTGTTTCACGGAGGGGCATCTGTAACACAGGTTGTGCCGACCAGAGCCTCCTTGCTATTGGGATTGCAGGGCTTTCCTAAGAGGGGGTCGATGTTCCCAGAGGCACCGAGGGTGGGGGTGTTTCTGGGAGATCTACCTGAATCCTGGGCTAGGAGGAGAGGCTAGAGCAGCCAGAGCATATGGCAGTGGTGGAGGGGGTGGTGGGTCCTCCTCCTAGGACCCTTGATGAATGAATGGCTTCTGGAGTCCTGTTCCCTGTGCAACCAAGACCCTGCTCTGTCCCTTTTTTCCAACGCACAATCAAACCCAAGGGGACAGAGTATGGCCTATTTATTACCAATAGTCAATGTAGGGAAACTGATTGGGGGGAGGTGGCAGAAGTTCCTGTGACAACCTGCCACACTGCGTGGACCCTGGCTATATCCAGGGTCCCTTCTGAGGGCCAGTCAATGTTAAAAGTGGGCCACTCTACTTCACATAAGGTTCGGAGGGTGCCAGGGTTCATCCGGATGCCATAATCTCTGGAAAAGCCCTTCTTGAAATTCTTGAGCATGCAGTTTAAGATGGGTAGGTTTTGACTGTGATTCGCCCATACCCTATGCCGGTGGTGCACGACAGACAAGGAAAGGGGTCGCCTCTTTCAAGGCCACTCAGATGTCCCCTTGTCCATGTCTTTCACGAGAACTTCGGCTCGTCTTGGCTAAGGCGCCCGGGCATAGTTCAAGTGGGCCAATATGCCATATGACGTAGCTGCAGAAATCAGGTTAGGGCCCACACGGGCTCCATAGCACAAGCTTTGTAGTCACAGACTGGAATAACAGAGGCAAGCCTCTGTCATCCTCACTCACACACACAATTGCTCAGAGGTTATGCAGTCCCGCCCACAGAGATTGCCCTATTCTGAAATCTCGGTACTAGAGATTTCGGGAGGTGCTCAGTCTCCCCTTCTGTCTGGAGATGGGCATGACTGAGGACTTGGCACCCGGGGTCTTGTGGCACTGTTCAGTCCACCTCCCCACGGAGTCAGGCCGGGGTGTGAGGATGCGGCCCAAGGGGACCGCCTCAGAAGGAGGTCCCATCAAGAGGACAGGTGGTGCCCACCTCGTTCGCTCGGAGATCGCCATTGGCTGCGCCCGTCAGCCCCAAGCCGGAGGCACTACGGGCCTGCTCGGTTGGGCTTTCCTGGTCAGGGAACCAAATGTTGCGGCAGATGGAATGAAAACCCAAGCAGCACTCTGAGGGGCAGATGAACAAAGTTTTATTACGTGCAGGCTCAGAGGAGAGTCAAGTCTCCAAAAAAATTTGAGCCCCATGTCTTGGTTTTCATAAATTTATAGAGGGGCTCTAAGCGGGCAAATTCCTAAGCAAGCAGGCAGGCAGGGGTTACAGAAGCAAAAGGAGCGAGTTAGCTTATCTTCCTAAAGTAAAGGACTATTAGGGAGGAAAAGAGTCATTATCTGTTCAGAGTTGTAAATTCCAGTTGAAAGGGGCAGATGGGGAGTGCTCATCTTCCTAAATATGTGGATTCCAGGGAGAAAAGGGAGGAAGGGAGAAAGGGATGGGGGTGCTTATCTTCCTAAAGCTGTGGGTTTCTGCTGAGGGGGGTTAGGGCCACAGCGCTTGCTTTATCAGATACACAACAGAGGGAGTGGAAACACACAAGGCCTCTCAAGGCCTAGCTTGAGATGACACTGGTACATCCACCCTCATGCCACAGGATAAAGCCAGTCACAGGACACGGCCCAGAGTCAAGAAGTGTGATGAGGCCACAGCAAGGGAGAGATGGGAGAAAAGTGAAGAATTGAGGCCAGTAATCTAGTCCACCTCAAGTCCCTAACACAACTCTTAGGTATGCTAGCCAAAATTCCCAAGGTTAATCTCTACATAAAATACTAGGAAAACTGTAGTTCCCCCTTAGTTTTCAATTAAAAAAAAAAAACTTCAGAGAATCATCTTGTTCATTGCCTATGGTGAATGTACTCCTTTGGAGACATCGGCTCTAAATAAGAAAATAAATAAAAGTACTTATATGTATCCTTGCCAAGATTAATGATGCCTGGAAAACAGTAGATGATCAACACATTTTTTGATAGATGAAGAATGAGGAATGAATGAATGATCAAAAGAATGAAAAAATAGTTGTATGCCTTGCAAGTTATTAAACTCACTGAGCCTCATATTTTCCTTCTTTAAGCGACATGACTATAACAACAACATCCACAACAAAAGCTTATTGTGATGGCCAGGTGCAAAAATGTAGAGGAAAGTATTTTAAAACACAGTTATAATCACTTAGCTATTAAAGTAATCATTAATAAGGAATCATTGTGTTACTATTCATTCATGGGTTTATGCATCAATTTTCAAAGTTGATTTTGAATTTTTTTTTTGTTCTTTACAAACTTTGTAATGAATAGTATCTTAATCTTTGCCTTTGTTTTCAAGGTTTGCTTTTCTCTACTAAATTTCCAAATTTCTCATTTTGAAAAGTCCTCTCTCTGGTCTGCTATAGCTTTAAGTCTTTGCTTTCACTCCTTAAACTTTACTTTAGCACTCTGAAAGTCAATGACATAGCTTAGAAATGAAAATAAGTAACCAAAAACAGAAGGCCTTAGAATTGAAGTGTCCTGTTTTCAAATAGACAGAGATTATACCTTGATTTCATGTTGTGGTTTCTTAAGTTAAAAAAATAAAAAGATTAAAATCTATTACAACCCAAAGGGATAAGATAAATATTGAGACAGTGTAAATGTCAATTCTGAATGAAGACTGATTTAGAGACTTGTATTTGTAATAAATTTGCATATATCTGGCAACACTACAAAGCAATTTTGAGGCAACTTCAGAATATATGAATGCATATGAATGTAAATAACATCAAAATACCAAAATGGGAGAATAGGCAAAGCTTGAAAGAATTTGAATTTCCTAAGGACATATTGAATATCTAATAAATCCACAGCATTGGGCTAAAATCTCTGTGGATAGGTAGAGTGAAATTCCACATTTTAGTGGTCATCACAGAGCTAGACCACTTATTCACTGACCTTTGTCATTCATTCTGTTGTTCTGGGCTTCAGTTCCCTCATCTGCAAAAGAAAAGGAGTTAGTTCTGTTTATTTGCTTTGTTTTAGAGCAAAGTCATTAACAAGCTCATTTAATTTGTGCAAAATTTCACATTGCCCCAATTTAGACTTGAGTAAAGGAAGGAGGGCAGAGAATTTAATTACAAAAGAAAAAGGTCACTATGAAAGTAAATCGCTGGTGAAAGGAGGCCAGATGTATTAACATGGCTTCTGGAGTTTTACCAGGTTCAAATCAAGACTCTGACACTTATTACTTCTGAGATTTTTTTTCTATATGCCTAAGTGTCTTCTCATGGAAAAGGGGTGTGATTAAGATTTTACCTCTTGGTGGTGGGCTATAAGAAATAAAAGGAAATAAAGAAAGTGTAAGCAATGTGCTTAGGACAGTGGCTGACACATGGTATGTCCTCAGCATATTTTACTGTGATTGAGGAGTGAAATTCCCTGATTTCATACCCCATGCTCTTTCTAGGAAATCATGCCCCCTCAGGGCTATAGGATGATGAAGTAAAATTACATGTTGGCATTTACTTTCATTGTGCTCACAAGCAATAAGCAGTCATTAAATGTGCATTTATTTATTAAATAAATAGATGCAACTCGTACTCTTTGGGAATGTAGCCTCAGGTGGGGGAATACAAACACCTATTTGCATCCTTTTTTTAAATTTTAATACCTTCAACTCACAGTGACATTCAGATTCCATGTTTGAGCGAAACAGGAAACGGTGCCTCCCTCACTGTGATGGCTGAGTTCACGCGCCAACTTGGCCTGGTCATGGTGTCCGGTTTGGTCAAGGAAGCAGTTGCCTCATTTTTATTGTGTTGTGGATTTTAATCATCAGTCTGTCAACTGCATCAATAGCTGGTTTCATCTACAATCAACAAAGGAGATTGCCTTCAGCAATAGAGAAGCTGCATCCAATCAGTTGAAAGCTTTAAAGGGAGACACGATTATTTCAGCAGTCAGACAGAACAATTTGCATCTCTACTTCAGCCAGCCAGCTTCTCCTGGGGAATTCTTGGAAACCTTCATCATTGTTCCCAACCTGCGGCTTGCCTTTAGAATTTGTACTTGCCACTTTGTATATTGATTTATGGACTGTGGTCAATGGTTTGGATGGATGATCAGGGGTTTGGAAGGAACATGCTTGGAAAATTGATGAAAAAGAGTTATGTGCATAGATCTTTCTGAATGGGTGAAAAACATGAAGATTTTTGTGTCCTATGTGAATGGTCATCAGAGGGTGACCTCAGCAGAAGTGGATTTCAGTGATTATGTGGACAGGATGATTGTTCTGTGAATACAGTTTCAGGACACCCATGAGAGAGTGCAAGAAACTGGAGGTATTGGTAGCAGAGACCTCTATGTCTGAATCGACCAAAGGAGGATACAGTTACCAAAACCCAAAATGAGGAGAATCCTGTAGAGACCTAGGAGCAGTGACCTTTAGACAAGCGGAAGAGCCAACCCAAGTTGACCTTACAGAAAGGGAGCCAAAGAAATAAAATCCTTATTTCACATCCCACACTCCTGCAGTTTCCATTGGAAGTTTCCCATTGGCTTTATCATCCAGAAGACAGAAGGCACCCATAAATGTAGTCTTCTTGAGGCAGCTTCCTCCCAGAGCAGAGTAGAGGAAGGGCAGCTGGTGAGTGGACATGGAAGGCAAACAAAAGACAAATGGAACTTTCTATTTTAGTATTCTTCCCCTGGGCACTCTCTATTATCTCTGTTTCCTTTCCTTCAGAGCACTTATTACTACAAGAAATTATCCTCTAGTATCATTTATCTAGCCCCTACCAATATGTAAGTTTCATGATGGAAAGGACATCCTTTATATTATTATCACTCTGTCCCTATTATCTGGAATTGTGCATGGTACATACTAAGCATTTGATAAATATTTTGTTGAAGTTTAAATAAATCAATCCATACCACACATTATAATACATTAACAGCTCTATTTCAGCTAGTTCACTTTATTTTCCAATCCCTGAGAAATATGTAAATCATGTCTTCTAATTCCAGTCTTATATATACTGGCTCTGAAACCCAGATAAATTAAATGGCATGCCCAGAGTAAATCAATTTAATAATGTCATACCCAGTACTTAATCTAAGTTCTTCTCACTCTTAGCCTAATATTATTTCCACTATACCACATTGTGTTGTTGTCCATGGGGAGAGAGAGAAAAGTGGATGCCAGAATACAAGCATTTACTGAAGAGAACCATTGAGATCTAGGTTCCCATGTGCATAAAAACTTTTGAAAATCAGAATTTGAATAACAATTCCAAGAGCTACTAACTCTAATCTTCCATTTGCTTACTTTCTCTGAAAGCCAGTTTCTTGATTTGTACAATGAAGAGAAAAAATTTCTTCCCAAATATTTTTTGGGAAATAGATGATAAAACATCCATTTCACTGTTTGTATTATGATAGGTGCTTAGTATATTTCATTTCTTTGACCCCTTGCTCCATAATCTAGGTTTTTCTTCCACTTAAATTTACACCAGTGGTGCTACATCTGTCTCTTAGTCGTACTTATAAGGAAAAGTAAGATGCATTTTCAGATGTACAATTGCTATGTCTTTCTTTAAAAATCTGAAATAAGTGGTATCAATTATTTTTCATTTTTTAATCAAATATTTGTAAATATACACGCAAATACTCACCTACATATTTACATACATACACTCAAAATAAAAATGGTAAAATAACTTGCCTTTCAGGAGACTGCAGTCTCTTTTGTTTGTATGAAATGAGTCAATCAATGATCATAGAGAAATTCTGAGAAGTAAGCATAAACTCAACCAGATGAGTGTCAGAGAAGTCAGGTAAAGTTTCAGGAAGTAAGTAATATCTAGCAAAACCCTAGAAAAGGGAGATGGGAAAAGAGTTATATATGTCCCTAGCATGATTTGAATCCTAATTTTACAATGGCTTTTACTCAAGGTTTTGTTTAATTCTTAATTTTCAGTGATTTTTTTTTTTTTTGAGGTGCTGGGGGTTGAACCCAGAACCGCATACATGGCAAGCATGCACTCAACCACTGAGCTACATCTGCTCCCCATCAGCGGTTGTTTTAACCAGAAGCTTTGGCTCTGACAACCATTCAGGGGAGATGTTCAAGCTGTGTGTTAACCATGCATTGCCCAATGGAAATCCACTTGTGATTTTTACACTCAAGAAAGAAGAATGTGAACTGATTTTACAAAAAGGCCAAATGACATCATAGTACGCATCCATGGAAGTTGTTAACCCTATCTGAAATGAAAAGAAGAGTAATCATACTCATTAGGACCCAACTGATTGGAAGACTCAAGCGACGGCCCTTTGTACATTACCAACATTAAAAGAAATGTTCTTGGCTCTTTATTTTGTGCTTGTTACACTCATTAGCTCATATAATGCTTTACACCATGAAAAAGGTATTATAAGTATTTTTGTTTTCCAGATGTGGTGAATAAGCTTAGCATGATTAAGTAACATGGGAATGAAATTATTAAATTGATTTACACCTGTGCAAGGAAGTACAGTTATTTATCTCTTCTGCCTAAAATCCTGAGTTCTACCTGCCAGTTATGGAATTAATTATCTTAAGAAGCAGAGCTCCTAAAGATAAAAATATATTGAAGAAATGATAAAAGAAAGTTGAGAAAAGTTACTTTTTCTCAGTTACCTTATCCCTGGTAGAAACAAAGTTCTGACCAGATGTTGTATTTTTCACTTCCTCTATAAAAGGGACTTTTCGTTGGATATGTCTCAATACAGAGACATTTATGAAGACCACACAGAAGAATGTTACACTCTAACCTTCTGATTGTGCCACTGAAAAGGAGACTTCCCAGCGTTCACTTGAGAAACTGGCACTGTCTGGTAAACCTCTGGGTATTAGTGAATAATTATTTAGATTTATAAGCCAAACAATACTAAAACTAATTGCTAAGCAGCTATAAAGCAGTAGGTGAAGTATAGAAGAGTGAATTAGTCACCTCAGTGTTCTCACAATTAAAATAAATTCACATCATTGCATGTCTAGAGACATAAGTTCAATATTGCCAGAGACAGGAAAATAAGTGAAGTAAAGAAGAAGCAACAATCAATGACTATTCTGCTCTTTGGACTAAAAATACTAAAAAAATGTAAATTGATAAATAACAGTATTTGAACCAAGAAAACATTATTATTTAGTTATTTATAAATATCTCAGCATTTTCCAAATGATATTTGAGACAAGGAATAGCACAATAATTTATAGAGAAAAAGATCAAAATCTCAGGGGAAAGGGATAAAAAGAGAAAGTGAAAAGCAGAGGATAAAAAAGCACCTATCATGTTGGTGGAAAAGTAATTGTGGTTTCAGACCATGAATTTTAAATCATTATAACTAGGCTCAAACATATTTTTATTAATCAAAATAGGAACCATTATAATCAACACATTTTTACCAATGAGAAATAAGTTTGTTTATTCCTGTAGCATAAAAATCCATGCTTCGGGATTCAACGAACTCTTGGAAAGCATTTTCTGCTTCCTGCTGGCTGTGGAAGCGTTTTCTCTGTAAAAGTTTTCGAGATGCTTGAAGAATTGATGGTTGGCGAGAGGCTAGGTGAATATGGCGGATGCGGCAAAACTTCACAGTCCAATTCGTTCAACTTTTGAAGCGTTGATTGTGCGATGTGCGGTCGGGAGTTGTCATGGAGAAGAACTGGGCCTTTTCTGTTGACCAATGCCCGCTGCAGGCATTGCAATTTTCGGTGCATC
>JAQZBX010099306.1:0-11488 GCA_029593785.1 Cabassous unicinctus
TGTAGGCTTTTACCCCAAATAAAATCCACATTATAAAAGCCGAACCATTTCTGGTACTTTGCATCATCAGCCCTGCGCAAGCTAAGACACACTATTTTTAAAATTTGCTTATAAACACTGGAAAGCAAACAATGTAGGGAAAAATTACTGGGCCAAGATCCAGGAGAACGATATCCAGAGGTGGCCACATTTGTCCTGGGGGTGTCTGCCAACTGTAGAGGGGGTGGTTGAGAGGCTGAGTGGTCCTTCTGGTAGTGTGGCAGGCTGGGGACGAAAGCTGGAGCTCAGGGCCCACCAAAAGCTAACCCCCAGGTCGTACCCTCGTCAGGCTGTACCCTGGAACTGAGGACCACCTGGGGTGAAGCACCCTCTCAGGGACGGGAGGTGTGCCTGGTGGCATGTGGGTGGCCTGGGAAGAGTGTGGCAGAGAGAGATGAAAATCCTTTCCATGGAAAGAAATGTCATCCTTGGCCTCACATTATACTTTGTCAAATTATTTTTACAAACAATCTTTCAATTAGAATGACCAGCACACAACCGAGGATAACTAAGAATGTGAGGAGGAAAGACAAAAAAGAGAAACAGTGAAAATAACAGACAATAGAAACAGACCCACCGTGTTGTTTTGAGTCTTTTGTGGACCCCAGAAAATTACTTTCTTAAATTGAGCCTATTGTGAACCTTTGCTTAGAATACATCAGTTAAGGGCCATTTGATGAGATGGCTCCAGTAGGGCATAGCCCAGGGTGGCTCTTAATCCTCTTACTGGAGCCCTTTATAAATGGAGGAGCAGAAGCCAAGGACACAGGAGAAAGCCACAGAGACAGAAGCCTGGAATCAGTGAGCCCAGGAAAGAGAAAAATCACAGATGGAGAAGCCCGAAGCAGAGCTGGCAACGAGGCCCAGAGGAGAGGGGAGAGGCCAGCCCACACCCCTGTTATGCCACCATGTACCTGATGGCCCTCAGCTGAGCTCGGGGAGAAAGCAAGCCTGGAGGGGAAGGCAGAGACGGGCAGCGCTGCCCTTGTGCCTGCCATGGGGCAGGCGACCAGGATGGCCAGCAGCCGACCTTCAGGGAGAGAGCGTTGCCTGATGCCTCGGTTTGGACATTTTCCCCAGCCTCAGAACTGTAAGCTTTTAACCCAATAAATTCCCATTGCAAAAGCCAACCCATGTCTGGTGTAGCGCATTGGCAGCCCTTAGACACCCACGGGCTCCAGACACTGGTGTTTTTAAGAAATAGGCTGTTTACTATGTTCCACAAGATAGAAGATAAGATTAAAAATTTTGTCAGAGAACTAGAAACTACAACAAATAACAGCAAAATGAAAAGGAATGGTGGTGGCTACAAGAATGTGTCTTGTAGACCACCCTCTGCAGAGAATGAAACGTGGCCATGCTCTGAAATCCAGCCCAGGTTTGTGTCACGGCCACGCTCCCCAAGGCCGCCCCAGCCAGTCGCTGAGCGTGGCAGGGACACCAAGGCGGGCTTATCTGGGAGGCTTGGGGCTGGCGTCCCGTGGCAGCTCAGGCGTGGTGCCACCTCGGCAGACTCGCTGGACTTCCCTTAGACTGTAAGTGGATAGGAGGCTTCGCCTGCTACTTACTCTGGGTCAGATCTGTATCCGTGCAATGGCCCTTTCAGCTTTCGCTGGTTCCCCCCCCATTTTCTTTTATACAGGCAGATCCTCTAATAAAATCCCTGCACATTTAACCCCTTCCTGGCATCCGCTTTTCAGAGTGCCCAGACTATCAGAAATCCTAGCACTGAAAGATACAATAACTGAAATTATTTCAATGGATAGTTTTAATAGCAGATTAGACTCCGCTGAAAAGATAATCACTAAATTAGAAATAGGTCAGAAGAAAACAGCTGGGCAAAAACGTGGGGAGATAAAGCGGTGGAAATACTGAAGACAAGGTAAGAGACATAGAGGAGAACGTCTGACATACGAACACTGGAGCCTCCAAAAGAGGGGAGACGGAAGACGGGGCAGAGGCAGTGCTTGAAGAGATGCTGGCAGAGAACTTCCTAAAGGCGGTGGAGACGGCTGTGCTGGTTCCAGCGTATCGCCTTCACCGCCTGCACTACAGAACGGACCCAGGCCCTCACTGTTTTTCCTTGCCGCCGGCCTGCTGTCTGGCTTTGTGAGTAGTGGGCGCTGGGTGGACGTTGTGGGGGAAGGGTTTCCTCCCCGGTTCTGCCAGGTTCTCCAGAGGGTCCAGGCAGCACACAGAGCTCTGCAGCGCCCGAAACCAGCAGAGCCCGCAGCCGGCAGCTCCCGCAGGCACCGCTCCTCGGGCCGTGTTGCCGCACAGGGCTTCCAGGAACACATCTCTCAGCACACAGCTTTCCCTGGCGTGCCGTAGGGGCAGAGCTCCAGAAAGCTCCGTGGGCGTATTTCTGCAAGTCCCCCGCCGCACGGCACCACAGCACCCCTCTGCATCTGGCGAGCCATGCTGTGCCCTCTCCGCAAAGCCCAGGGCCTCAGTTCTGGACAGTGGGCCTTTTAATCAGTTGGGACGTGTCCATTTAAACCACACCGAGACACGACTGCACGCCCTCCCAGAGGGCCCAAAGCAAAAAGTCGCTCAGATTCGGCTGGCTAGGATGGGGAGCACAGGGGACTGTCACCCACCGACATGGGAATGGAAATGCCCATACTTGCAGACTGGAATTCTACCACTGGCATGGCCTCCGTGCACACCTGCGGGCACTGAAGCAGGTGAGCCCGCTATTCACGGCAGCTTTGTGTAACGGCAAGACCTGCAAACAACCTACGTGTCCATCCGCAGGTGGACGGACAAGGTGTGGCCTATCTGCACAGCAGAACCCCTCCAGGGATGAAAATGAGCAAACGGCAGCGACAAAGGGCATGGGCGAGGCCTGCAAACACTGCGCTGAGCAAAAGATCGCCCGCTGCCTGGTTCTGGTTTGATCAAGCTCAACGTCAGGCAGAATGGGGCGGCTCAGCCCTGGAGCCTGCGCAGATGCTGCTTTAAATGGCCCAACAGGACTGTGCAAAGGTGGTTGGGACGAGGATGCTGGGGTGGCTTCTCCGGGCAGCTCTGGATGCCGCCACGTGTCCCTAAGAGTGAGGCAGGGGGTGGGCCTGTGATCGCAGGGGCGAGGCTGGACTGTTGAGCCCCAGGCCAAGCTGCCCCAAAAGCTGGAAGAGGCGCGGAACGGGTTCTCCCCTGGAGGCCCCGGGCAGCAGCCATGGGAAACTAATGCTGCCATGTTTAGGGACGTGAGCTTGGGTAGTGGTCACAGAAGGAAAAGCAAGTGTCTCCCACAAATACCAGCAGAGTGGGCACCTTCAGGGGCCGAGGAAGCGCAGTGTTTGGGAAGGGGCTCGTGGCGTCTGTTCTTTGACCTGGGCAGTGATGCAGAGGTGTCCCCTTCGTAATGAGTCGCTGAGCTAAACGCTTTTTATATGTCACAGTAGGAAACACTGAGCGTAGCTACCAATGAAGGCGCTGCAACGCGGGAGCGCAGGCTGCTTGGGCCACGCCACCGTCTCATGGCATTTCTTCAAGTCAATTACCGGCTTCTGGATGCTCGATGGATTAACGGTGAGGTCACTTCTATCCTGTTTACACACAGACACGATTTCTTCAGGGCAAGGGTAGGAAGCCCAATCCTCTGTGCTCACTGGCAAGTCTTCAGCTAGTTTGCTACCAAGAGGGGTTTGAGGCTGTGGAGGCAGGAATTTAGAATCTACTTAAAAAGTGGAGTTTAAAAACGCATGCGCCTGTGGAACGACTCTGAAGCACAGGCTACGCCAGCTGCCATGGGCTTAGGAGACGGCGTCCCCGGCGCGGCCTCGGGGACGCGCTCCCTGGAGCTTCCCAGGGCAGCTGAAGGCAAGCCGCCAGAGCCAGCTTGCTCTCACGACCAAAATACAGCGCCTGACGTAACTTCTGGGGGGTGCAGACGGGACGTTTCCTGCCCCGTTTACACGGTGCGTCCACCTCAGGGTGCCGCGTCTGAGCTCCCTGCAGCTTCCCAGGGCCACACACTCAACACCCTCGGCAGATGAGTGCCAGAGAGCCGGAGCCGGAGCCCAGGCTCGAGGGCGCCCGCAAACAGGACACGTGGGACGCCACGAGGGCCGCAGAGCTGCCCTGGCAGGCGCCCATCTCGGGGTGACACGGCCCCGATGAGGAAGGAAACTGCTTTTCTCGTTGCTCCGGGGTGCCCCGCCCACCCCCACTGCACACTCGGGACCAAGG
Source organism: Cabassous unicinctus (assembly GCA_029593785.1). Classification (NCBI taxonomy): domain Eukaryota; kingdom Metazoa; phylum Chordata; class Mammalia; order Cingulata; family Chlamyphoridae; genus Cabassous; species Cabassous unicinctus. Next base: position 4,237 of record JAQZBX010099306.1, read on the forward strand.
CTGCGCGGCTCCGGCAGGCCAAGGGGCGTGTTAAGACGAGCTCTCGGTCCTCGCGGCAGCCCAGGCAGGGCACTGGCACCCCCACCTGACCCGGGAGGCCCCGAGGCGCGGGCGCCCGCTCTGCTCTCCCGCGGTGCCCGCCCGCACCTGCTGCCGCAGACGAAACGCGCACAGGGTTACCTGCTTCACGTCTTTCCCCTTCTCTTTGCCTTTCTCCTTGCTTTTTTCCTTCTCTTTGGGCTTCTCTTTCTCTTTGCCTTTCTCTTTCTCTTTCTCTTTTTTAAGTAATAACAAATGCGAACTAGTTGCTGCTAGAACTTTATCTTCTGAAAGTGATTTTCCTGCTGTTAACAAAGTCACCTGAAAAAAAAACCCGAAATCCTGACTCGCAGCCTCAAAACCAGCCTCGGGTCTGCACCTCCCTCCCCCACGCTGTGAATAGGGGCGTCTTTGAGTGGTTGCCCACCAGGAGGAGGTGGTCCCGCGCAGATGCCCTGCCTAGTGCGCAGGTCGCTGGGGGCTGCGAGCCTGCCCTGGGGGCGGGACTCTACGGGCGCCAAGCCACGGCGGGGGGTGCAGCGGATGGCCACTGGGAGGCCACGGCAGGGGTCTGCGCCCTTCTGGAGGGCTCGGCGCCTCCCAGTCTTCCCGGCTCGTGCGCTGCTGAGGCCTGCCCCCTCCCCAATGGGGGCTGCTGGCAAACTGGCTGTCGAGCCAAGGCCCTGCATGGATGACGCGGGCCTGGCTGGGAGGGGCGTCCACAGAGACCTGGGGACCAGGACAATGGTGGGGGGGCCCCACAGAGGGTGGTGGCAAGAAGGGCGGGCCTCAAGGGGGCTGCACCCGAGGACAGCAGAGCCAGGCAGGAGAAGGTCCCAACCGTGCAGGAGGTGGCTGCCAAGCCTTGGCTGCGATGGGCAGAGGACGGAGCTGCGCGCTGACTGTCGGCTCTGCCGGGGGCGGCTGGGCGGACACTGTGTGGCGGGGTTGAGCGAAGGCGCAGGGTGGGCTTCGGAGGGAAGGAGGGCCCGTGTGGGGTGAGCAGACGGTGAGCAGAGGGCGCTCCGTGGGCAAGCTCCGAGAACACCGAGGCAGGCTGCTTTGTTTCTAAGGCCGATGGGCGCAGGCGAGGGGGAGGGAAGGAGCAGGGCCGTCGCCAAAGCAGCCGCTCACGCTCAGGACCTTCCAGAAGCCCCTGGCAAGGCTCTGAGCTCTTTACAGCAGGTAGCTGCACTTGCCAACAGAAACACAAAAATGGCTCATCGGTGCGGCCTCTGAAAGGGTCTGGTCCAGGAGGTTAGGGCCCTGGGCACAGCTCGCCTGTTCTTCACTGACCCTACAAGGCGGGCGAAGCCGACCCCCGCCCATGCCGCGTGCAGCTGGCCCGAGCGCGCCCCCAGTGCAGCCCCCGAGGGCTCGCAGCCTACCTGCCAGATGCGCTGGACCAGCGTGACGGCCATCAGGCAGCAGTCCTGGTACCAGGGGGCGCTCGGCACCACCATCAGGGCCAGCTGGATGTATGCTCGGGCCAGCGTGTCCAGCTGCCGCACGCTCCACAATCTCTCCAAGGAGTGTGCGGCTGTCTCCTCACACTCTGGGTTCTCCACGGGTGCTTGACTCGGCGCGTGTTCCTCTGCAAACAGGGTGAGCGCCGCTGGGCACACGTCCGCACAGGGGCCTCCACTGACCCTGTTCCCACCAGGAAGGCTGAATCTCCTCTCCTGCCGCCAGCCTGCCCCTTCGTCAGGGGCTTGCCAAGCAGGTGGGGGGTGCACCCCTGGGGTGACATGGGGGGCTGCTGGGCCCCAGGGCTCTCACGCCTTCCTGCCCGCTGCCTGCCTGGGCTGAGCCGTCTTCCAGCAGGGATGCCCATTCATGCGGCCTGGGCCCCCTGCCCACCCAGTCCTGCACTCAGCTTGAGGACGGGGCACCTACAGGCAGAGGGCTCGCAGCCTGCTGCCCCTGGGCTCAGACCTCACCGGCCCGTGGCCTTTTGCCTCGGCTGCCTTTCTCATAATGACCAGGCTGATTCACTCTCCTGAGGTCCGGCCTCCGGAAGGGGCAGCTCTTGGCCTGGCAAAGTTCATGCGGAACTTTTCCAGGTGGTCACTCGGCTGGGGACACGCTTTGTGTTCACGGTGAAACGTCACCATCTGAATGAGGCAGGACGCGTCTCTACACCCCCAGCTATCTCAGGGGGCTCCGCCAGGTAGGACCAAAGGCCGCGGGCTCACCTGCTGGCTCGGCTGCGCTGCTGGGGGCGCCCATGGCCAGCAGGAGGTCGATGGCCCATTTCAGGTGGAAGACCACGTCTTCGAGAGGGAACTGCTTGTAATAGAGCCACTCGCTGAACTCCACGATGTAGCCCACTTTGTGCCACACGTTTTCTGGCTTCTTGAGGGTTAAAGAGAAAAAAGAATTTGGACCCAGGCTGTGCTCACCAATTCAACACCCTCAGAAGTGAGCATGGAGGACACGATTAGCAACACGAGAGGGTCAGCTCATTTTCCAGAAGCAAAGGGTCCACCTTTGAAAGACGCTCGCCTGGAAAAACGACTGCTTCTCCATCGGGCTCTGAGACGTTGCAGTTGTAGAGAGGGGGTTTCTGTTTGTTTTCTATGGAAAGCTTGGCAAATTCCTCCCTGCCCTCTGCTCCCTTTGCCCTTCTGGCCGGGACCCACGGGCCGACCTGCAGTGCCTGGATGGCGTTGTGGTAGCAGGTCAGCTCCCCACGGACGTCCTTCGAGTTCCGCGCCAGCCGGTGCCACATCTGCGCCAGGTAGGCCTCGCTCTCGTCTCTGAACTTCTGGATCTCCATGGTGAAGTTCTGCCCCAGTTTGGCCTTCACAATCACCATGTGCTTGAAGATCAAGCTGCAGGGAAGAGGAAGAGAGAAAGCAAGGCTGGAACCGAATGATAAAAAATTCAAAAATGTGTAATGCAGCCAAAATGGAGTTAAGTTACTCGTCCGTTTTCCTGCTTTCAAAGATAAAATAAAATGGCACCTGGGTGAGTTAGGGGTTTTGTGTTTGGATTCTTACTGGGGAAATAAGGCTATTCAGTAGAATTAGTAATGTGCCTAGGCAATTTTATACTCGGAGAAGTAAAAAAATATGCTCATTTGTCTTCTGTGACGTGATCCCTGGGGCCGCTGTTCAAGGCCTCCCTTCTGCTGGTACCGTGTGTGTGTGTGTGTGTGTGTGTGTGTGGTGGGGGGCTGGGGGTGTGGAAGGACGGGGTGCCCTCCAGGCATCTGGTGGCGAGGCTGTGTTTGGGGAAAGGCTTCCTCTCTTGGGTTACATAGAACAGTGCTTCTCACCACCTGCATCTGATCCACGTGGAGAGTTTGTTAGAATGGAAGATTCCGGGGTCTTGCCCACACCTCCTGAGTCGGCACCTCCCCAGTGGGGGCCTCTGCTCAAGCAAGTCTGAGGGCACCGGAGCCAGGCTGTGGCATCTCATGTTATCAGAGGGTCGAGGGTGGAGAGTGTGAGGGTACGTGTGAACATGTCTGTGCATGAGTGTGTGTGAGCGTGTCAGAGCACATGAGTGGCCGTGTTGAGGGTATATGTGTGCGTGTGTGGGACCATGTGTGGTGAGCGTGCCGGTGCAAGTGTGAGTTTGTGCAATTGTGTGTGTGCAAGCATGTGTGGGTGTGTGCATGTGTGAGTGTGCAATTACGGGTGTGCATTACAAGCATGTGTGTGAGTATATGTGAGCATTTATGCATGACTATGTGTGTATGTGCAAATGTGTGTATAATTGTGAGTGTGCATGGGTGAGCATGTATGTGTGCGATTATGAGTGTGTATGTGCGAGTGTGCAATTATGAGCATGCAAGCACGTGTGTGTGATTATGAGTGTGTGTGTGTGCATGTGTGATTCAGTGTATGTGCACGTGTGTGCAATCATGACTGCATGTGCGAACATGTAAGCAATGAGCAATTATGAGTGTGAGCATGTGAGTGCAATTGCAGTTGTGCATGTGCAAGCATGTGTGTGGTTGTATGTGTGCATGTGTGAGCATCTGTGGTTGTGAGCGTGCACATGAGTGTGAACATGTGTAATTGTGAGTGTTCATGTGTGTCACGGGGGCACGTCCCGAGGGCCTGCGCGGGGGGGCACTCACAGGCGGTGGGCGGTCCGCGGCAGCACCTGCACGGCCTCGTCCAGCACCTTGAGGCCGCCCTCCCAGTCATCCTGGTCGGCGTGGCTGTGGAACAGCAGGCCGTAGAGCGCCGCACGCAGGGTGAGGTCGTCCTCGGCCCCTTGGACACGTGAGAAGGGAGTGGTCTCAGAGAGGGCAGGCGTGGGTGCTGACTGGTGTCCTCTGCCCTCCCAGGGCCACCCATCTGACCCGTAGCCGAAGAGGAGCATGGAAGGTGCGGCCCCCCATGGGACCCTGCAGCCTTGCCGCTGGCCTCCGCACTCCTATGTGCCAACAGGAACCCTGCCCACCCCGCCCCACAGCGCTGGCGCCAGCTCAGTGTTTTGAGAATTGTTCTTTGCAGAGGTGGTCGCATGTTTGCAGGTACTAAGGGTTAACGCGTGGTCCCCGCTCATCGCCATCCTGCAACCTGCGCGGCCCAGGAACCCAAAGGAGGCACCCGAGGCCTCAGGGCGTGGCACGCCTACGCCGCGTGCTCAGGGGCTCTAGAGCAGTCCCGGCTGCTGACCCGGGGCAGACACCGGCGTCCAGCCACGTGCTGCCTGACCCGCCTCTTAGGATGCAGGGCCCTTGACGTCTGGATGTGGGCGGTGGCTGCCGTTAGGCTGCGTGTGCAGCGCGCACCATGTACAACAGCTTTCACGGAAACCCGGCAGCTTCGCCACTAGGGGCAGAGCACGCACGGAGCCGCAGGCCACCTTGACGGCCGCCACAGGCCGCGCCCGGCCGCCCAGGGCCCTCGTCGCCCTCCGCTCACCTCTGCCAGGGGCGTCCGGCGCAGCCCCGAGCCCCCTCCAGCCACCCTCGCCGGCCACCCCGCCTCGGGGCCCCGTCAGAACACCGGCGCCCCACGCGAGCTTTCTCAGGCGCCATGGTCCTTCGAGACCCTTCTCTTCTCGCAAATCCTGGTACTTTTTGTGGGTTTTTGAATAAACAATACGACCGTGAAGAAAGACAAGGGAACCGCCTTCCTGCGGCCGGCAGCCGCTCTTACACCCTGGGGCACTACCCTCCCACCGCGCGACGCGCAGGCCTGCGCGGCACAGCAGAGAACCGCGCTGGGTCGGCACCGCCGAGCGCGCAGCCTGCCTTCCCTGCTGAGCGGCTCCCACGTCCCCGGAGCAGCAGGGAGACCCCAAGGCCGAGCACGCGAGGGGGCCTGCCACCTGCATCCCAGAGCACACCCCGCCGCTGTCCTCCGCCAGCTCTGGGACGTAACCGCACAGCCGCCCTTCTCCGGACCCCGGGCCGCCGGCACGAGTGCCGGCAGCACCTCCACTCCGCGAACTCATTGTCCAAACCCAGGCCCTGGACTCGGGAGCCCACGAACCCGGAGAGCGAGGGATGTTGGCTCCCACGCATTCCTTCAACCCCGACTAGCAGACGGGGAGAGGTCTCACTGCGTCCCCACCTCTCCTTGACCTCAGGGAGCCGTGCCCTCTGACCCCATGGGCATCCTGGCAAGGACGGAGCTGGCCGAGGGGCCCCCGCCGCTGCCCGGGGTCCTGGGCGCTGTCTCCCGGCTGCGGTGGGGGGGGCCCATGGGCCCCTCTGTCCCGTCCCTGCCCGGAGGAGGCCAGGCCTGGGCGAGCTGGAGAGGGTGCTCGGCTGAGGCGTGACGGCTTCCAGCAGTAACGGGACCCCAGTGCCTGCCAGAGCCCGAGCGGCTGAACACGACTGACGTTAGCCTTTTCTCCCCCAGTCTGCCGACTTTTTAAAAATTTTCTGCAGTTTTCATTATTGAGAAGCTTTGATTTTGCATATTTGAAGGTATGGCTTTTTGAGCTCTTTAGAGAGTCATCTCTCCACAAAATACCCAGCTCGACTCAATTCAGCTTTCTGATACGTTTTCTCTAGAATTTGCATTTTTAAACCTACTTAAGTATTTAGCGTATCTGACGGCTGTTTTGGTGAGTGGGGCAAGCGCTCCCCGGCTGAGCTGCTTCATTAGCTAGGCGTCCTCTTTGCCAAGCCCGACGTCCTACCCTGCCGGCTCCGCAGCTCCCTTCCCGCAGCGCCCGGCAAACTCTGCGGACCGCCGAGGACCAGCGCTCGGCTGGCTCGATCCCACTGGGCCACGCTCTGTCCGTTGTTTTAAGTCAGCTTCCTCCTCTAAGGAGGCTGCAAGGCACCCAGGGGAGGGGCCACTTTTCTATTCCACAGCTTTTAAAGCTCCCGACACGCCTGGGGACCCTTCAGCTTTGCACGAGTGACTCTCATTGAGCAGAAAACCATCATTTTTTCTGTGAACCCGGAGCGAGATTCTAAATCATGGCGTTTGTGTTCTATGGGCAGTCTGTTGTTTGGTTGTTTCCAGCGTTTTATATGGAAGCAGAAAACTACGATTTGCCTGTCAGAACGGCCGAGATTTCCAGGCAGCCACTGCAGAGCTCACCAGAGCTGGGCTGGACCCGGGAGCCGGGGGCCCCGCGCGGCCTGGCGAGGGCCTGCGGCGCCCAGCGACACCCTGCGCGTGCGCGTGGAGGGGTTCACAGAGGACAGGCGGCCACCCGGGAGGCACTCTCAGCGCCCGTCACGCGTGAGTGGCTGGACAGACGCGACCCGCTGTCTGAGGTGCCTTTCCGTAGGGGCGCGAGAGGCCCTGCCTTTGTTTGTGCCAAGGAGACTTTGGTTTGGTTTGGTTTTGAATCTGCCAACCTGGGACAAAATGGCCTTCAGTCACCCCACTGCTTTGAAGGTCCATCGTGGGCCACTGGTGCAAGAACAGCATTTTCCCTTTTTCCTGAAATAAGAGCAGAGAGATGACACACATATCTGCAAGCTGCAGTTCAGTCTCTGACCATTTGCTCTTCCCAGAGGCTGTCTGACTCCCAGTGTGCAGGCTGAGCTACCTCGGCATGTGGGGTCCTCGCGCCCGGACCCTGGCTCGGCCAAGACCACCCTCAGGGCCAACTCCCCACCAAAGGCCAGAAGGACAAAGGGGAGAGGGTGGGCTGGACCCAGGTCCCTAGATGCCCCCGGGGCCCCAGACGCCCTGGATGCTGCACACACTACTTAGCAGTCAGGCATCTCGCTGGGCCTTGTGTTGGGATCTTGTGCACAAACCCCCGCTGCCCCTCGTCC
>JAQZBX010099307.1:0-11490 GCA_029593785.1 Cabassous unicinctus
CATGCACAAGAACTGCCTGATTGAGCATGGGTGAATGGGCTTTTTTTTTTTTTTTTTAAAAGATACTTAGATTACATAAATGTTACGCAAAAATGATAGGGATTTCCATATGCCCCACTCCCCACACCTCCCACACCCTACCACATAAACATTCTTCATTAGTGTAGCACATTCATTGCAATTGATTAATGCATCCTGGGACTTTGCCATTAAGCAAAGTTTGCATTGTAGTCTACACTCTCTCCCACACAGTTCTGCATGTTATGTAATGATATAAAATGGCCTATATCTGTCTTTGCAGTGTCATTCAGGATGATTGCCAAGTCCCAATAAAGGCCCCGTATTACAACTGTTTTTCCTTCTCCCTGCCCCCAGAGCCTCCAGTGGCCACTGGCTCCACGTCAATGCTGTAATTTCTTCCATTGCTAGAATTACAATATGTCTATAGTAGAATACCAATAAGTTCACTCTAGTCCGTAGTTCTTTCCCCAATTCTGAGGATTCTGGGATGGTGATGTCCACTCCACCTCTAATTGAGAAGCAGCTTATATCCCATGGGGAAGAGGACTATCTTGCTTGGAGTTGCAGACCCTTTCTGTCCCTTGGGATGGTCATTGTCCATCATCATCTCCTTGTTAGTTGTCCTGGGTGAGTCCAATGAGCTGTAGAGTAGGTGTTGCAACTCCTCTCAGGTTCTCGGCCCAGCTGGCAAATGGACAGCCCAAAGACTCAAGTCTCTTGGATGTACACCTACAAACTCCAGCACTGAGTATAGGTTTAAATAGAAAGGACATATGATACATGTGTAGGGAAGACATAATTGAGTTCAACTCTGTTACTCTCAGGAGCACAAACTCTAAAGTAGGGCCCACTGGCAAGGCAACAAACTCCGGAGCTATCTTCCTTGACCATAGGACCTGGGTGTCTTCAGAGCCCTGAGGAGTCCCACTATTTAGAGTAGTATCCACTTTGGCAGTCTATGAGATCCTGCTGAGTTGTGCATAAGCATTACCTCTGGGATGACCTCCCAACTCACTTTGAAGTCTCTTAGCCATATAAACTCATTTGTCTTTACCTTTTGTCTCTTTTATTTGAGGTCTTTTTCCAGTTGCATTGCTAGTTGGTGCTTGGTAGTAATTCCTTGGTGCCAGGGAGGCTCATCCTTGAGAGTCATGTCCCATGCTGGGGGGAAGGTAATGCATTTATATGCTGAGTTTGACTTAGAGAGAGGCCACATTTGAGCAACAAGGAGGCTCTCAGGAGGCAACTCTTAGGTACCCCACTACAATAGGCTAAGTTTCAATTTCAAGAGCAAAGTATCGTAAGTATAGTCATCAATATCAAGAGCCCATCAGTGAATCATCATCTTTCACCAGTCATTGCCCCTGCACTTGGGGGAATGTTGCTGCTCCGTTAGAGAATGTGGCAGAGCTCTCAAGAATGGGAATTCAATATTCTCTCAGTTATTGTGTGAATGGGCTTTTAGATGTCACAGACCTGTGTGCTTATACCTGCTCTTAGTGTGTCCCTGAACCCCTTAAATTGAGCCCCATCACCCACTGGGAAACAAAGGAAGAAACACTTACTCCCCTTGTACAGTGATTTGGAGCTATGTACCCCAGAAAAAACATGTTCTTTAAACTTAATCCATTCCTGTGGATCAGTCCATTGTAAATAGGACCTTTTGATGTAAATAGGACCTTTTGATGAGGTTACTTCAGTTAAGATGTGGCCCAACTCAATCAGGATGGGTCTTAATCTTCTTATTGGAGTCCTTTATAAGCAGAATGAAATTCAGAAAGATAGAGAGAAAGCCATGGAAAGCAAGAAGCTGTAGGTCAATGAAATACAGAAGCAAAGACAGAGGCCAGAAGAGGCTAGCATGTGCATTGCCATGTGACAGAGGAGGCCAGGACCAAGGACCACTGGCAGACAACCCCAGAATGCCAGTCTTCACAAGAAAGCATTGCCTTGATGATGCCTTGATTTGTACTGCTCCTAGCCTCAAAACCGTGAACTAATAAACTCCCATTGTTTAAGCCAACCCATTGCATGATATTTCCTTGACCAGCCAAGGAAACTAAAACACCCTGCAAAGCCATAATCCTTGAACGCCCACTGCTGTGACTTTTCAGCTTTCACCATAAGCAATAGCACTGCTACAGTGAGTCACTGCCACCACTCTCCTGACTAACAGGCTGTTCTGTTCTGTTTCTATTTCTGTGGATAGGGCGAGGTGACCACAGCAAGCCACATTTCCCAGACAATTCTTATCAGTTGTTGAGCTAAATCGAATGCTCTGTCAGAGAAATTCAGTTTCCTGTTTCCTGGCAATTCTTCTTAGCCAACACCTGAACTCCAACAGAAAGAAATCAGCTCTCCCTCAAGGGAAGGCACCCCCATCCCTCAGACCCTTCTCTACAGGTCTGAAGTGCCAGACAAGACCATGTGACACAGAGTGACCTCAGGCTTAGAAACTTAACCTCTCTAAGCCCCATTCAGCCATTATGTAATGCAGGTAGAAATACTTTCTGCTAGGAAGTTTAGTGAGAAATAAATGGGAAAAAAAAAGTGCAGAGCATGGAAAGTGAAACAGGAAGGATGGACGCCCACTACATTGGCTACCCCTCTGGACTTTTGGTGTACCACATCAGAGTGATTTTTTTGGGGGGCCCATATGCAATGAGTCTCACAACTGTCCATGAGGGGAAAAAATTGGAAGTGTGTTTACCCACTGTCCCTGCCCCCACTTCCCAAGGAGCCCCAGGTGTTAATGTCTCTACTCTTACAGGTTGTGCATGCTTCTACCTGGCCACCACATGACAGGTAACAGATACTCAATAAAAAGCACCTGGGCCCAGAGCCAAGGGCAGGAACCTGGCTCAAGTGAGAAAGGAGCAGCCATGGTTGGTCTCAGTGCCCTAAATCAATAGAGGGGGATAGAGATGAAATTGGAAGGAAGGGCATCAGCTAAAATGAAGTTTTCTCTCTGAAGATGAAAATATATAAGCAGCCTTGAACCAATGAAGAGCCAAGTAAACCTGGTGGTACTCAGTTTGCAGTTCTCCTAGATGCTGGTTTTGGTGATGCTTTGGAAACCTAGAATTTCCACACTTTCCCCTAGTGTTTGACCTTGTATTTGATTTAGTAGCTAATGTCCCAGAAACTCCTGTGTCAACGTACAGTGAGGTACATAGCAGGCTAATGGACAAGCATCCTGAGGACTGTATTGAAGTCCATTCCTGGGAAGGACGGGGAGGAAGAGCAAGTCAGCAAAATGTACCACCTTGGGTCAGAGCATGCTGTGTGATTGTATCATGTGCTCCATCTTCTCCAGGCTGCTCATTCAAAGGAAAGTCCATGCTGTGGCCACTTTGGCTCCCTCTCCTAGCAACAACCAATACAGCCTTTGGGGTGAGTGCAGCATTTTAGCCAGCCTCTATCATGCCCATGGCATGGGAACTACAGTAGCCCCAGTGCCCTTGCATGATCCAAATGTGCTAGAGACTCTGGTCCTTCCCACTACTTCAGGACCCAGATAAGCCCTGGGGCAGACTCAGCTTTCCCAACAGCTATGGGACCTTCCGGGAATATGAGGGGAGATAATGCCCCTTGATGAGTGAGAATGGGAGGTAGGAGGGAGCAGGCTTTCCTCTGCTTCTTCTGGTAGATTCTTTTGTATGGCCTGACAGCACATGACAGCTTAACTATAAATCAGCTGTGTTTCTATAAAACAGCTGCCAGCTCAGTAACACATCCCCTTGGCCAACTGTCCCCAGATGTGTGAATGACCCCCAAGGTCATAGCTGCCCAGACTAGCCTACTCAATATCATGAACCCACAGATGCATAAGCTCATGACTGCCCTGTGTGTGAAGCCATTCAGCTGTAGGGTGGTTCATTCCATGGCCTTAGTTTGGCAATAGACATTGGCACATGGGTGCCAATTCATGTGGTTGGTTGGACATTAAATTAAATTAGTTCATGGATACCAGTGCTTCTCAAGCTTCAGTTGTACATTGAAGCAGAGATTCCTGGGCCCTACCCAAGAGGTTCCAAGTTGGTAGGCTTGGAATTCGGACCCAAGAATTTACATTTCTAACAGGCTCTGAGGGGTTGCTGATGCTGCCAGTTAATGGACTACACTGTGAGTAACACTCACCAGCACTAACATAGCTTTAGATACCTGTTAGGGCCATAAAAAAAGAGGGATGAGTTGGGGGAATCCTAGATCAGGAGCTTACCTCCAAGGCAGGGCTCTCCCACACTAAAGTTGGCTTCGGGAAGTGAATTTTAAATAGGGAAAGGTCTCTGGGAGACCACCCTAGAAGGTCTCATGTGTACCCAAACTGCCCTCAGCTTTCCAAGAGCCCCGAGCTACATCCATGTCCTTCCTGTTGCTTCAGGCTACTAACTCTCCCAGGGGTAACCAGAGGCCCCTGGAATGTCCTTGACCCTATGGACTGAAATTCTCAGGACCATGAATTTAGGAAGCAAGAAGCAGATGCCCAATATTGGACCATCCACTCCAGATGCATGTGCTTTGTGACCTGGGCTCATCAGTTAGTTCCTCCGAGCTTCTGCCCCCTTCCCTGTGATTTCATCACAGGTATGCAGTGTGCACTAAATGGGAATCCTTGTAAAGCCCCTGGGATACCAGAAGAATAAGGGCACTCTGAGAGTGCTAGTTGTCCTCCACGTGGAAGTTGGTGAGAGGAAGTCTCAGAGCCAACGAGACTGGGAGCCATTCTAAACAAACCCCTGGAATGGGTCTCTGCAGTGAAAGAGAGTGAGCAGGACAGAGGTTGGTAGGGCAGGGAATGGTGCACCCTTGGACCCTCAGGGATAGCCATCCCAGATCCATGTCTTCAGGCAGCCCATGAAGATACCGAAGGGTGAGGCAGTCTGCCCAGGGTTACACAGTGATCTTTTGAACAGAACAGGAAAGAGTCCTCTGTTCATCTTTCCCCAGAAATACTGACAGTTTTTTCTGTCCATCCTTCTGCCTCCCCTCATCCTCCAAGTAAACCAATATGATGAAGGTATGTGTGTTGTGCTGGCTTCTGAAACCTCACCACTTGTCCTTGTTTCTCCCCCAAATTCTATAAGATGACCTTGGAAGAAGCTCTGATGAGCTCAAGGTGAACCTTGTCAGGGTTGGCTGCTGACTCTTCCTTCCTAAAACACCCAAATCCAGTAGTCAGGTGGCTGCCTGTTGAAATCTCAGAAAGTCCAGCACACATTATACAGCTGTTCTGAAGATAGAAGAGAGGGTGCTTCTTTCAATTCTGGTGTATTTGTTTTGTTTTGTTTTTGCCCTTTCTTAGCAATGTAAAGGAGCAGTAACAAGAGCCCTGAATCTCCAAGAGGTTGATGCAAGGAATCTGTAAAAATATGGAGAATAGGTCTAAATTCAGATTTTTTAATGCAGCCATTTCTTTAAATGAGAGCCAGGGGCTGCCAGGATCCTGTCCCATATTGTGAGAGACAGATGTAAATTTTCCCAAAAAGAGACATACTTCAGTACCTCCAAGGCTGTCAAATGAGTACTTGAGCATGGTGTGTCTCCATCAAAACCAACAACATTGCCCTCAATGGTTGGAATGCATGGATGATCTGGGTGTAAAGAGAACCAAGCATTTATTCTCCAAGGAGAAGTAAGCACAGAGTGCTGTAAATCTGGATTGGAGAAGCCCTGGGGAAGTTGTTTCATGCAGTTCCTTGTCAGTGAGTCCCCGGGGCAGGTTCCATGTCCTCTTGCCCTATAACTCCTAGAGTCCCAGGAGGGCACAGGAAAGAGGCTGTGGGGGCTGCCCACTGGACGACCACCTGAGTCAGCACTTGCACAGCCCTCGACCTTGACAGCAGGTCACAGAGTTGCCAGGAACTTCCCCATAGTTATGTGTGAATGGAGAACACATCACTGAGAGACCTTTGGGGTCACCAGAAGTAGATATAAAACAGCCTGTATATGTGTCAGAAAGGGAGGGAACTCTGACCTGATGCCCAAGGCCAGCCAAAGCTTCTATTATTTGGCAGGAAAATCACTGCCCAGGGAGCATCTTTCAGGCTTTTCTTTTCTTTTGAAAAACCAGAGTAGCCAGAATCCAGTATTTAATGGGGTGTGCTAAGCCTTGCTCACTTACCCTGGCTTAGCAGCCTGAGGTTGTTTTCAAAACACACTATCATTTCCCTGAATCGCCTTCTCAATTTATTTACTTATAAATCTCAAAGAAGAAACATATCAGGGAAGTTTACTAAATACAATTTGGAAGCATTACAAGGGCAGAACCGTAACAAAAATCTATTTCATCTATTCATTTGCTTATCAATGGCCAATTTTGTTTTACAAGGAATTTTGTTAAACAGAAATCCATTTTCTTTTTTGCTAGCATATGTTTCTGTTGCATGAACTCTCAAATTCTGAGATGTGTCCAGAAAATTATGAATTCAGTCAATAAATGTGCGGTTTTAAAAATTGTATAAAAACATTTTATTCAAAAATTCATGTCATGGAATACTATATAAAATGAAAATGATGAGCTTGGTATAGTTACAAAAACATGGCTGTAATAAAAAACAGTGTATTGTGCAAATGAAATAAGCTACATAATAATCCTTATTACATTATTTCATTTGGGCAATGTTTCAAAAGGAAAAACTAAACTACATTGGCCAGTATTCCCCACATATACATCAGAAAATTGCTTTACTATTAGGTTTGGGAAAATTGTAATGAAAGGAATGCACAGAGGTTTCTGTGGTGCTGCTACTACTCCATTTATTGAGCAGTAGTTAGATATATAATATTACAACTGTTAGTAAATTGAACATGTACATTTGGTGCAATTTTCTATATGTATGTCACATTTCAAAATATTGGAAGTCCAAAGATGTTGTGGTAAATAAATACAGATATGGAAGTTACATTAAGAAGGTACCCATGAGAACAAAATGATGTAAATTTTAATGCAGAAGCAGAAGAGTTGGCATATGTTCCATAAAGAAGAAAAGGGAACATAATATATGTTATGATACTATATAATAAGGAAGAAGAAAATTAGTAGTACCTAGTGAAAAACAATCACAATTCATATAAAACTATAATTTTACTAATTTAAAGATTAAAAATGATTAAAAAGCTCATATTGGATGAAAAAGCAAAATCCAACTATGCATTATCCATTTGAGAAACACTTAAAAATAAGGAAGAGTAGTTGAAAATAATGTTGAAAATATATACTAGATAATATTTTTTAAATGGCAGGTTCCATATTACTCTTTGAGAATGCAGAAGATATGTCAATATGTGATGGGAACAATAGAAGTTCATTATCAACAAGGAATCACAAGTATAAAGAAGCTACAATTATGTTATAAAAATATTTTTAAAAAATATTTGAAAGAATTGTGTGGGTATAAATAAATGCCACCTCCTGTAGATGTAACAAATCCTCTCAGAAAATGATAAATCAAGCAGAAAAAAAAGCAGACATGTAGATGATATTAATAATACAACATTCAGAAGATACACATACAGCTTGGTCTTACACAACTGAAAGCAGGAAAACTTCCACTATGCCAAAAACGAAGCCACGAGGAAAATCCTGAGTCTTCTGAATTGCCCATGGACATACATACTAGAACAGGGGTTCCACCACTAAATCAGGCACTACAGAAAGCAATTTGAGTGAAAATTGTCTTAATCATATGAAGGAAGCTATGGCACTACATATAGTCTAGATGCATAGAAGATCAACTAATTGGCTGCCTATAGTGGATTTCTTGGGGCATGGGAGTTTTGCTCATGAAACCCCTTTGCTATAAAGTACAGGGTGGGATCGTTCAAGATATAGATAACAAGACAACATTCTTTTTGGCTGCTCTCTTGCTAGCTCATAAAAAATCCATAGCACATGCGCTGAAAACCACAAAATAAAGAATCCACTGGCTTCTTCACACGATTGATAATTTTTAGACCTATATTAATGCATAAAACATTGCCTTATGGTTTATTGTGGTTCCTTTGGAGGATTTTTTCTCCCAATTAAGAGAGTTAATCCTGAAATATTTATGCATTTGAGGAAAGCAGTGGTGAAATACTGTTGTTAATTATAATGATTATTTCAGAAAAAAAATGAATGATATTATGCTGCAATTTTATTATTATTAACACCGTGGCCGCTTTGATCACAGAAATTCTCTCATATACAGTTGAGTAATCATATTGTACTTTAATTATGTAATTTTAAATTTTACAAGATAACTATAGAGCAATTTAAATGCCTGTCCTGTCAGAACTTTACAAGGAGCTTGTGAACACTAATTGCTTTTAATCACTTGAGGTACTCAATGTACCATGTTCTCAAGCTTGATGAGGAATTACTCTTGTCAGGAAGGAAGGGATGGGGAGGGCAGCTTTGTGTCTGAGGCTAATTCAGATGGAATTTATAGACCCTTATCACTTTAATAGTGAAATAGAGATTTGTTTATCCATGTAGGTACCTACATTCCTGAAATATTCTTCTCCTTCGACACCTTTTGGTCATAAGCTTCTTTTGGGGCATGATATTCCTCCTATTGGCATCTTCTGAGGAGAAATCCCAACTGAGAGAGGGGAGCACCACAGGAAATACATCTTCCCTGAGTTCCTTTTCCTCTTCTGTGCCATATTTCTCTCCTCACCAGCCTCTCCATTTCTAACCTTCCATTCCCTCAGAACCCGGTTCTTGTGGTTTTCTTACTTGGTGTTAACTTTCACCATTTTATGATTCTTGTGTCCTCTTTAGCAATCAAGAGCATGCTTAATGCAAACCATCCCTTTATTATCAGAGGCCTTCAGAGGAACTCAGTGAATGCAACTTCAATTCAGACAGGGCTATATGCTTTTAAAAATAGTTAGGATCACCTTATCTTCTAATCCCAAGGCTTCCAGTAAAATATATTAATAACTCCAAAATTAAGTATGTTGGCATATAACAAAACGCATTGACTAAGCAGATTTAGTAGAGTTAGGGGAATATTTGGGGTCTTCTCATTTATTTGCAGTGATTAGACATAAACAATGGGAAATTCGATTTTATCTTTAGGGATTCAAAGTTATTTCAGATGACTAGATTCTATTCCCTTTTGCCCTAATGGCCAAAAAAATCCAACACAAGTCTAAGGACAATTGTAGGAACCAGATTGTCAGCAATTATCATACTACTCTGTGTTTGGGAAACATTATCTATTATATTTTGCAAATTATTTCAATATGTGTTATCTAAATAGATCCCAGTCAGCATTAAGTCACTGTATCCTTATTTCAGTTTTATCCTCTGATATATGCAGTTCCTTGATTTGACTAATACCTAAATGCTCTGTACTCATTTGAGAAAAAGGAATGGATCTGAAGTATTTCCTTTCACCATCTTTAATTCCCTAGAGGAAATACTATTTAAGAAGTTGACACATCATTTTAGAATTATTATGAACACCAATTGCCATGTAGACTTTATTTGCTCAGAGATTGTTCCACAAAAATGAAACCTATTGAACCTGTCAGAATAGTGCCTCGGAGTAATGCCTTAGTTCTAAAGCTCACATCTCTAAGAATTTTGCCAGACTTGAAACTCCATTCTCGTATTGCCTTTAATTTTTTTTTTCTTTATTAGAGAAGTTGTGGGTTTCCAGAACAATCATGAACAAAACACAGGATTCCCATATACCACCTCACTACCAACACCTTGCATTGGTGTGCAATATTTGTTACAATTGATAATAGCACATTTTTATCAATTGTACTATTAATTAAAGTCTATGGTTTAACTTAGTGTTCATTGTTTGTGTAGTGTAGTTCCAGGGATTTTAAATTGTTTGATTCTCTTTCCATATATACAATCTAATATTTCTTCATTTAATCATATTCAAATATATATTTCAGTGCTATTAATTGCATTCACAATGTTGTGTTACCATCTCTACTGCCCATTACCAAAACATTTCCCAACATTCCAAATAGAAACCTGTACATTTTAAGCCGTAACTTCCCATTTTCTATACTCACCCCATCCCCTGGTAACCTATATTCTAGATTATGACTCCATGACTTTGCTTATTCTAATTGTTTCTAATCAGTGATATCATATAATATATTTGTCCTTTTGTGTCTCACTTAATTCATTCAACACCATGTCTTCAAGGTTGACCATGTTGTCACACGTATCAGGACTTCATTCCTTTTTATGGCTGAATAATATTCCATTGTATGTGTATACTACCTTTTATTTATCCATTCATCGGTTGGTGGACACTTGTGTTGCTTCCATCTTATGGCAATTGTGAATAATGCTGTTATGAACATCAGTGTGTAAATATCTGTTTGAGCTCCTGCTTTCAATTCATTTTAAAGGCTTTGTTTGTTATGTCCACATACTCATCTTCTTTTTTGGTGTTTTCTCTGTTTTATCCTCTTCCTTTGGATAGGCAATTATTTCCTGTTTCTTTGTTTGATTTGTACTCTTTTGTTGCACACAGTACATTTGAATATTTAAAAATGTTAACTCTGAGATTTATTCCTTGAGATGTCTGTTTCTTGGTTTTGTAACCAACTGGTGATAAGACAAATTTTCTTCAGCTTTAGCCCCCCTATCAGGAAATTCTGCCCAAGGCGAATGCAATGTGCAGGGCTTTCTGGGCACATATCTGTCCTGAGTTTTGGCTTGTTAGATGTTTTGGACTTCCCCTGTTTACAGGAGTTTGGTTGTCCCCTCTTTTTTACAGGGGACAAATCTTCCGCTCCCATGTATTTGAAGCTGCCAGGTCTTTGTCCCAGACTATCTGCCTCTATAGTTTTTTACGCTCTTTTCATGTTTCATGCTGCTTTTGCCTGGAGGGAAAATTCTGGAAGGAGGGTCACCCCATGGAGGACTTTCCCAATTCAGACTTTCCCAGCCAAAACCAGGCCAGGGACACATAAAGGGGGTGCAGGCTCCAAAGTGCCCTGTGGAGGGGGTCAGAAAGTATGCCAAAAACTTCTCTGCTGGCTCCCCAAAGCTGAGTTTTCCTGGCCTGTCCAGCAAATGAAGCCTTTTAGCTAATTTTTCCCCATGGCCCTACATCTTTAAATCTCCACCACTTCCACCCCTGTCCAGTGTGGGTTGACAATAGCTGCTCTCAGAATCAAGACTCAGGGATCTGAATTCACTTATCAAAAGCTGTGATCAGTGATTGCCCATGCATACCCCTGTTCTTGAGGAAGAGGATTTTTATGTACCTTCTTGTCAGCAGCAGCTAGCCAGGGACTGTACCTCACTGGGCCCTGCCACAAGAGTTGGAGTTGGGCACTGGTAACTACCAGATGGAAAAAGTCATTTAAAATTCTTTACCATACTTTATCAGCCTTTTCCTCCTGCTCTTCCCTGGATGCTATACAGTATTCTTCTGGGCTCTGGAGTTTCAAAATAATTGTTTCAGACAGTTCCTGCCTGTTTAATAGTTGTTTAAGTGG